>CM076655.1:8199315-8218945 GCA_038496675.1 Rachycentron canadum
GCAGTCTCAGGTAGGAACATTATGATGTCACAGCAGTCTCAGGTAGGCTTGCAATATTTGGAAATGCCTTTCCATGATATTCTAATTATTTGAGCCGCCCTTTGTTGAATGTCACCCTCTCTAACTGTGGCTTTAAGAAAAAGAAAAAGCAAATAAAGTTTTTAACCCTCTACAGTTTTTCTCCTTCAACTAGAGAATCAGTTCTTTCTAACAAGCCCTGATTTGTCCTGTGTGACACTGACTTCAGTGATAAACTCCTGAAGGAAGTTAGTTCAGATCTGGATCAGTCTGAGCCTTTGACTGGAGCATTGCTGCTTTACTTCTGTGTGTTTATCCCGACTACTTCTACTGAGCTACTATCCCCTGTTACAGTGAACAGAGTCTTTACTGAGTCTCAGATATAATGAGCTGAGGTTGAGCTGAGTCTGAAGATGAGGAGACTTGGGGACATTTTTAAAAATGACAACTTTAGAAGAAAAAACACAAAGAGATGAACCAACAGAAAAGATTTGATGTGGCTGTAAAGGGTTAAAAACAGTTTTTCTCTTGAATCATGGTGATAAGTCAATGACAGGAGCTTTTATGTTGCTGGACCATGTCGTGTACCTTCAGCCTGAGGACTCAAAGATCACATCCATGACAGAAGCTGAAGGATCAAAACAGCTGATCAGTGACATGAAGAATTAGAAGGAAATCGAATTGACAGAAGAATCAAACAAGGATATGACTCGTGTTGAGGAAAGACGTGAGGAACGTGGGATGTTAACAGCTGAGTCTCATGATCGTGACACAGATGCATCTTCACTGCTCTTAGAGGAAGTGAAACCACCAGTGACCAGTCTGGACTCAGACCAGCTCAAACAAGAAAACTCTAAAGGATTCAGGTTCGCACAGAGACCTGGTCTGTTGCTGAAGACCAGAACCAGGTTTCTGGAAAAAACACCTAGGTTCTTTTACAACTAATTAACATGCTTTGAGTCCGTAATTAATAACGTTGTGTGTGTGCGTGTTACCTGGTGCAGCCTGGTTCATGTTGAGCTCACTGGTTATCAGAACCTCAAGGACCTGAACCAGAGGATCCAAGACAGTCTCAGACCTGAAGAGACACAGAGTCAAAGTCAGAATGATCAACATCAACATCACACACAGACACACACAGAGACACACACACTGACCCTGCAGTTTGTCTGAACAGCAGTGGACTGAAGCTCTCTGCCAGGTTTCGGGGGCTCAGCTGGTTTCTGGACCCATGCAGGCAGAGTCGGGCGAGGTGTCGGACCACGCTGAGCAGAGTTAGGCCGTACTGGGCCGGGCAGGCCGGTGAGCTCGCCACACCCCGCAGCACCTGAGCGCAGTCCTCTGGGTCTCGGACCTCTGCAGACAGAGACAGGAGAACAGGACCATGAACAAACAGAGATGTTTCAGAGTCGTCAGGAAAGGAAATATGGTTCTGCTTTCTTCTAACCTTGCACTGTGTGGATCATATCAGCCTGAAGCGAGGAGGGGAGGACCGGACCAGGGAGGTCCAGCAAGAACCGAACCACACCATCACACAGGGATGACACCTCCATCTGCTCCAGGTCTGAAAACAAACACACCTCAGTTTAGAGGACAAGGATCAATCATAGCTTTCTTCAGTGACAATAATGAAGTTTAACATTAAAAGGTCCATACGGTCTAAAGGTTAAAGGTCCATACGATCTAAAGGTAGATGTTAAAGGTCCATACGATCTAAAGGTAGATGTTAAAGGTCCATACAGTCTAAAGGTAGATGTTAAAGGTCCATACAGTCTAAAGGTAGATGTTAAAGGTCCATACGGTCTAAAGGTAGACCTCCATGTGGTCTTTGATCATAAAGCAGGTCTAGTTTCTATATTAATAAAGTGAAAGTATCAGGTTTCAGTCCACCATCAGAGACCCACCATCCAACCTTGCAGGATTTGGTTTCTCTGAGTCTTTTCCCTGAAATCTGCTCCATTTTTATTGGATCACTCAGAAAACAGTCAGCCAATCAGAAGAGAGGATCAAGACCTGCTACAAGGACAAGTATAAAATGACTCCTCACCGATATCAGCCAGCTGCCGGGTGTCCAGACCTCCACTCACACTGCGATACACACTGGGACTGTCCAGACCTGCAACAACACAACAGGATATTCATGTTAACAGAGGCTCTGACTTCAGTCATGTGGTGGTGAAGAGACCAGACCAGTCATCATGAGCACAGAGAGTGAGGTTCAAGTGTTTAACCAACCAGATGAAGAGTTTGTGTGTGTGTGTGTGTGTGTGTGTGTGTGTGTGTGTGTGTGTGTGTGTGTGTGTACTGTTGGTCATGTGTGTGCTGTACCTTTGGTCTCTATGGCCTCCATCAGTCTGCTGAGGAGGGGAGGGGCCGTGTCTGGGGGTCCAAACTGGTCTGGGAGGTCTGGCAACATGAAGCCTAAAGAAAGATAACATTTTCTGAACAAAGCCACATTTAAGCACATACTGGAAGTCTCCACATATTCAAACAGCAAATCACAAAATAATCTTATTTTCTAGATAAAAACACTGTAAACCAGAATAACCAAAGAAAACTTCAACACAAAGATACACACATGTGTTTGTGTTGTTCTAGAGCTGATTTGAAGTTTCTCTCTTTATCTGATCTGAGTTCTGCTCATTCTTTGGAGCAGTAATGATGAAAAATCAGCTCCAAAGCCTCTAATGCTCTAAATATCTGATTGTCCATGTCTCTCTGTCTTTATTCTGTCACTACAATAAACTCAGAGCAACTTCTCCTCACTCTGAGATCAGAAAAATACAGGATTGATCCCATTGACTTTGGCTACAAGCAGCTGACAGCTAGGCCTCTGAAGGAGACACTCTGATTGGCTGTGACATCACCCACTGGAGCCAATAGGAGTGTCCCAGGTTGAGACGTGACTCTAGACGTCTCTATCAAAGATGGAGGATGAGAATGGATGGATAAACACACAGAAGTAAAGCAGCAAAGCTCCAGTCAAAGGCTCAGACTGATCCAGATCTGAACTAACTTCCTTCAGGAGTTTATCACTGAAGTCAGTGTCACACAGGACAAATCAGGGCTTGTTAGAAAGAGCTGATTCTCTAGTTGAAGGAGAAACAAACAGCTCCTCCATCAGGAGAACAAGGTCTGAAGACCTGATGGAGGAGGAGACTCTGAGGACTTGATATGGTTAAAAGTGTCTAAAAACAGTTTTTTTTTTTGGTTCCACCCACAGCAGCTTCTGTACCAGTGCTACTCCCCCAAACTGCAGATAACACACTGTGTACGACAACCTCATGACAAATAACCACAACTGATGAGTAAAATGTGACTTTGAATTAAGAACTAGGTGGTTAAACAACTGCAGGAACAGGCAGGTCAACTTTTAATGTGAAAGGGTGAAAGCGGCAGGAAGCAGAGGTGGCTCTGAAAGGTAACAAAAGCCATAACACTGCTGCCTACCAGCTTTCAACACACACACACACACGTCCACACACACACACACACACACACACACACACACACACACACAGCAGATAACATCAACACAAACTGCACAGTAAAAATCAGATGCACATACTTCCTGTGTTTTCTGGTAAAGCTGGTGTCAGCAACCACAACGCTGATTAAATACCAGCTGTGTATATATGTGTGTGTGTGTGTGAATGTGTGTGTGTGTGTGTATATGTGTGTGTGCGTGTGTGTGTGTGCGTGCGTGTGTGTTTCCCAAAACTCAGAGCTTTTATGTACACATGTCTCTCTGAGGTTTTCTATAATGTGTTTTCCATTTCGTGATTTAAGTTCAGGCTGAACATAAAGTACAAAGAAAAGTTGTGTGTGTGTGTGTGTGTGTGTGTGTGTGTGTGTCTGTGCACGTGTAAGTGTGTGTGTGTGTGTGTGTGTGTGTGCGCATGTGTAAGTGTGTGTGTGTGTGTGTGTGTGTGTGAGGAAGCAGCTGAAGGAAATTGAAGTGTGAGTCACTTCAGGCTGAAACCTGCTCAGAAACATTCAGGGACAAAAACGTATCTATGATGTTTGTCACATTAGTTGTGTATTTGCTCACAAAGCAAAGTGTTAGAAACTGAAGTGTTGACCAGATGATGGTCAGAGGTTCAGTAGAGATAAACCCACGTCTGAACCAAATCTAATCACAGCGTGTCCAGTCGTCGAGGCAGTAGCTGGACCTCGACGCTGCTAACGTGGCCGAAATCACCAGGTTGTTTCTCCCACAGACGTTTAATCTGAGCGTTACTCACCCTCAGACTCAGAGTCGGTCCTCACAGACGCCGCCGATGGTGGTCTGGGTGGACGGGGCTTCGGTGTGGGCGGGGACATCCTCTTTCTTCCGACAAACTCCACGTACGTCCCTGGAAAGTCGCCTTTTTCCTGACGAGTCAGAGACACACAGACGTAACAGTAAACACTAAATGATGATCGGAGTCATTGATCGCTATCATGACATTATATTATTAGTTTGTCCACCAGAGGGCGCCAAGTTTCACACATTCGCTCTGTGAGGAACTTACTGACTTTTAGTTTTTATTTCTATAACTATTCTTTTCTTTATCTATTCATTTTTAAATTTATTTCCACAAGCATACATTTATTATTTATAATTTTACTTTTTAAAACGTCTGTATTACTATTCTATTTCCACAATTATATATTCATTTCTAAATTTATTTAGCCATTAATTTGTTCTCATTTCAGTATTTTACATCTAAATTTATACATTTTGTATTTGTACATTTATTACTACTATTTATTTATACCTTTAATCATCATTTCTACATTAATCTACATTGATTAATCTACATTAAGGAGGTGGGCGTCTCGCCCTCAGTCTAAAGAGGGATTGGTTTCAGCGGGTGATGGGATGGATCTCTAACTGTTACAGGAGCTTTGTCGACTTTGACATGAGGTTTAGAGACGTTTCCTCTTCAGTCCAGGCACCCGATCTTGGACTCTGGACTCTGGTTTGTCACAAAATGACCTGACCAGATACTGAGCTACAACAATAACCTCCCACTAACGTGATCATAAATTCATTGTTTTGAGTCGTTTTTAAGTAAATATTCGAGTTCTCGTTCGTGACACTTGAAGGCATCACGTTTTCCTGCCACATTGTTGAAAACTCCACAGATTTTCAATACTGTGATTGGTAAAATTAGTTGAAGCTTTAGATCTCAAATATTCATTCTAGTGTCTGCCTCAAAGATCAAGTATCCATCAGGCTCCACTGGCAATATTAATATCTGAATTCAAGTAAAACTACCAAACAAAAGCAGTTTCATACAGAACCTGAACATTTCAGCTCATGCAGCTGTTGGTGGATCAGTCGTGAGGGGGGAGGACGTGTGGAGGCGTCATTCTTTCCCCCACATTGTGATGATATCAGTAAATTTGTAGAATATTTTTTGCACAATTGCAGGAAAATGTGAAAATGGAGTTCAGCATCAAGACAAAGTGTCTGAGGCAACATGAGGAGGCAGAAAGGAGCAGAGAGAGAGCAAGTGTTTCTGTCAGGATGTCAGAGAAACCACGGAGTGAAGTGATGACTTACTGAACAGCAACAATTTTGTGGTTTACTGTGTTTCCTCTGACTGAACAATCAGGTGAACTGGAAACTTAGAGCTATGATAGAGTCTGACTGTGTTTGTCAGGTTATCTGAGTTTAATCTGACAGAACCTGTGAACTGGCTCCAGTTGTGTCCTGTTGCTGCCATTTTGAAGCCTCCAGTTTGTAATTTGGCTGTCACCCATCTTGGTATTTTTGAAACCAGAGCTGTGTCCAGTTCAGTTCAGGGTCTCATCCTTCAGAGGCTGCATTTAAAGACCGATTGTGCCATAGTTGGTGCGAATACACCGTCCCATTTCAAAGGCCCCTTCATGTGCGGCCGACAAATGTGTTTCCTGGCCCAACGTATCCCAAGATTCATTGTGCATTGGTAATGAAAATAATACAGCAGCAAAAACCAGCACCAGAGCCTGAGGATTACACTGTTAAATGTCAGTGTTGGGTTTCAGCTAAAGGTACAACTGTTAAAACCAGGGACCTTAAAACATCAGGTCTTTGTGAAAAAAGAGTTATGTTTTCAAGGTTGCTAGGCAACAGGAACCACACTATAAGACACAATAAGGGTAGGAACAGCTGATATCGCAATGCAAAAATTTTAATTTGGTCTTCGTGGCTACAAAGGACCAGACCTTCACAGTCCAGGTCCTCTGAAGGATGGGACCCCTGAACTGGCTCATATTATGAAGCCTCCAGGCCATTTTGGTCTCGGTCTGCTTCCTGGTCTATTTTCCTCTAAATGGACCATCATTTAAAAAATGAACATCATGTTGTATTGAAGACTTGAAACTAGAGACTGAGACCATAAACTCATTAGGAAAACGTTTACTGAGCTAATAAATCAAGGAGAAGTAGGGACATTTTCCCATAGACTTCAATACAATCTGACTTCTTTAACACCCAGTGGAGTCGCCCCCTGATGGTCATTAGAGAGGATGAAGGGTTAAGGCTCTTCAGCATTGGCTTCACTTTACAGACCCAGAGTCCAGGTCCACTTTTATCGACAGTTTATGATCTGGACACAGCTCAAGATAATGCATGATGTGATGTCACTCTGAGCAGGAGAACTAGTTTACACTGGTTGGATGGATGGAGTTTATTCTACAGGTCTGAGGATGAATCCCAGATGTGAACAGAGGTAAAATTTCCTCTCATTGTTTGTGTGACAGGAACTGAACTGAAACGAGAACAGGAGACACGAGGTGCTCCATCAAGCTGCAGCACTAATCAGGTCTAACAACGTTGCCCAGATGGGATCAGGACTGTGTCAGTGTGGCATCTTACCTGTGTGGTCTCATTGAAGCCCGGCAGCCACCCGATCTCCGATGGCCGCTCTTCAGCTCCGTTGCTGCAGCCCAGAGCCAGCAGAGCTCCTTTACTGACCAGCAGCATGTCGCCCACGTGCAGGTCGATGTCCTCCTCCCTCTCCTTCTTGTAGTCATACAGCGCTCGGTACTGAAAACCCTCTGAGCTCATCCTGACGGCAGATGAGTATGGCTTCTCAAAAACTAACACAAACAGCTCTGAATAAAAAAAATATAAAAATAGGATTCACTCTTGTCCTGAGGAGATCTATCGTGGAGAATCTAGACTAAGATGGCCTTTCCAGCTCTCTGTGTGTCTCCCCTGTCTCCATGTCTGCTAATGTCCTGTCATCCCTCCAGGCCGAGCCACAGGTGCTCAATCAAAGCATCCTCGCCGTTCATGAACAGGAGTCTCAGCAGAGGTAACAGCCACATCTGTGGAGGTGACAGATCTACCTGAGAGATGAGAAGAAATGTCCATTATAGTGAATCCAAAAAAAATCAATCATTTGATGAGTCATTTTTAAAAAATGTCTCCACATATTCAGAATCAGCACATCATCAGATAATTATATATGTGACTCAATAAAGACTATACAAGCAGGTGACAGCTAGGCCTCTGAAGGAGACACTCTGATTGGCTGTGACATCACCCACTGGAGCCAATAGGAGTGTCCCATGTAGAGACGTGACTCTAGACGTCACTATCAAAGATGGAGGATGAGAATGGATGGATAAACACACAGAAGTAAAGCAGCAATGCTCCAGTCAAAGGCTCAGACTGATCCAGATCTGAACTAACTTCCTTCAGGAGTTTATCACTGAAGTCAGTGTCACACAGGACAAATCAGGGCTTGTTAGAAAGAGCTGATTCTCTAGTTGAAGGAGAAACAAACAGCTCAGAGCATCAGATATTTCATTTCACACGATACAGAAAGTTTGAAGAAAAACAGATAGAACGAGGCATTTTTTGCTTGATAGTTACTGAAACGATCAATCGATCTTTACCTGATCGACCTCAAAATTCAAATGTATTTATTTATATCGCACTAAATCATAACAGCGTTACCTGAAGGCTCTTTATATATAGAGCAGGTCTAGACCAAACTTCTCTCTTAATAAATTCTATCAATTTAATTCAGAAAGTATTTATATATTCATTCAACTGTTGCCAGTTAGTTTCTCTGATCATTTTAGCAGTTTAAAAACAATTGACTAGACTAGACAAATTAGCCAATGGTGAAATTATATGGACGCTGCTGCCCTAAAGGGGAATGAATTAAATACCAATAAACAGAGAAATCGAAACATCTCGTTTGATATTTCACTAATGACCAATTATTAAAACCTGGAAGAAAGGGGGAAACAGAGTTAGATCTAACAATCAGTTTTACTTGTCTTGGTTTACTTGACAATCGTTTTCATTATGGATGGATTTATTGTTTGTTCTATTAAGTTCTCAAAGCAAAAAATACAAAAGAGAACCAGCAAATGTTCACATTTGAGAAGCTGGACTCAAATGTTTAAAGGGTTATTTATAAAAATGACAAACGATTCATCGATTATCAAACTAACAGAAATGAAAAGTCAATTTTAGCATTTGAGGCGACGTAACCGACACAGACTCTATCAACGAAATTTAACAACAATTACAGAAAATCATGGCTAAATGAGTAATGCCGAAAAGATGATTAGTTGGTGCCTAACGTACTAATGTGTTAAATATTTCAAAAGGATGGTGAAATTTAATATATAACTTATTACAAACACAAAACATACAGAGTTTTAAAGGGGTTTCGGTTTAGTAAACAGAAGAAAACAAGGAAAACGGATCCGACCTAAATTGAGACAGTTTCCAGTGAAACAGCCTTAGAAACAGTTCGTTTACCCTCAGCAGCTACACCCCCACACACCGGTACAGTGCTGTGAAAACCAGACATGAAACACAAATACAGTGAATCCCTCCAGGAAACGGGAAACGACAGTGCATGCCAGCATTAGCTTAGCCTGTTAGCTTATAACAGCCGCTACAGCGACTCACCCTTTTTCCTATTTTTCACCGTGAAAATCCTCCAGCGGAGCAAACTGCGGGCGCCATGTTGGAGCAGCGAGCAGACACGACGTCCAGGCGTTGAATACAACTGAAACCCCCCCTTATTGTGTCGATTATTTTCAAGATGAAGACACTCGTGGCTCAGCCGTCTGAATGTTAGCAGCGACCAAAGTCAGACCAGCAGCGACTCCAGCTACTTCCGGTGCGGAGTGTCAAAGTAAAAGGGCTTTTATTGCAATACAAAGCCAAACCTTTGAAATATATGTCCACTTTTCAAGTCAACCATTATATTATTGTAATAAATATACAACATAGGTTCAAGCTTTCACCAGCCCCCCGTGACGACATATTTTTCATGCTAATATAAG
The DNA here is from genome assembly GCA_038496675.1 of Rachycentron canadum. Taxonomy (NCBI): domain Eukaryota; kingdom Metazoa; phylum Chordata; class Actinopteri; order Carangiformes; family Rachycentridae; genus Rachycentron; species Rachycentron canadum. Next base: position 8,208,622 of record CM076655.1, read on the forward strand.
TTATATAACCGTGAAAAGACAGAAGAACTGAAATTTTCCGGGCTGCTTTCAAAATAAAATATTTCTAGCGAACATGTGTTGAAAATGAATGCGTGTTACTCAGCAGCTGTGACAACACAACGTTGATTTTTGGGGAAAATGTTTTTTAAAAATGAAAATATTTGAGTTTTTTATTTTTAAGTCGCCCATTTGTCGCGTCGCGAGGAACTGAACGGGGATTTAAGTGATTATAAACGATTACAACTGGGCAGGGAGGCTGGGCTGTGATGTCACTTCCGGTAACCTAGATATTAATGCAGCTCTGTCAAGGCAAAGGACCCTAGCAACAAAGAGTGTGTGTGTGAGGGAGAGATGGGGGGTTGTACTGTATTCATGTTGCCCTCATTCATTCAGGTCTTATACAAGCATCAGTCTTGGCTGTGTGTGTGTGTGTGTGTGTGTGTGTGTGTGTGTGATGATGGACCAGTTTTCGTGGAAATGAAAAGCAGGGTGACTCCTGTATCATGTGACTGCTGTTGCTGCTTTTCCAGAACAAACTGCACATCACATGCATCCATCCACCACCACAGACACTCCCTTAGAAATATTAAACCTTTATTTACATCAGACAGTGGAGACGACAAAAACAATCATCTGTTTTCAAAAGAATAATAAATATAAAGCAGCACAAAAAAGACAAATCTGATCAGTGGAGTAAATTCTTATTAATATTAATGAAGTTCTGCACTGGAGGATTGCTGTCATGAGAAAGGGGATGATAAATGTGACAATACAGTTTTTATGTTGTGGATTTACTACATTTTGTATTAAATAAATACTGTAGGTTTCTGTTCAAATGTTGAATCGTATGTATAAAAAAGGTTCAGCTGGTTATGACCAGGTCCTTAAGGGTCTTTGATCAAGTCAAAGTCCAAGTCATAAAAGTTAACGCCCCCAAATCAATCAGGAGATTTAACATCAAATGTGAAATAGTCCTTCAGTTCAATTATTGATCCGTTCAACTTTTCACCTCAATGTGAGTTTAGTTTAGTTGTTTTTATCAGTCAATCAAACTATTTGTAACGCATACAGCCATATAGATTAGTGCAGATCAAAGTGCTTCAGGGACTGATGAAGTAATAGAAAAGGGGCAAATCAAACAGGAAATTGCAGCAAAACAATGAGATACAATAAAATTAATCATTAATAACAGGTTATTGTGGTTTGTACTGACACTGACTGGAGAACTGTTTAAAACTAAAGCTTTTCACAAATCTACCTGTATAGACTGGTATTTATCATGATTTTTATAAGATGGGTTTATGTTGTTTGTTGAAATGTTTTATTTCTCTATTTTTGACCACTCCCTGAATTTCACAGATCAGCCATAACATTATGACCCCTGACAAGTGGAGTCAACAACACTAATTATCTGGTTACCACAGTTACCTGTCAGTGGTGGATATACCTGGTTACCATGGTTACCTGTCAGTGGTGGATATACCTGGTTACCTGTCAGTGGTTGTTATACCTGGTTACCATGGTTACCTGTCAGTGGTGGATACATCAGGCAGCAGCTGAACATTTAGTCCTGAGGTTGATGTGTTGAAGCAGATAAATGGTCAAGTGTGAGGATGTGAGGGACTTTGACTTTGACCAAACTGTGACGTGACGACTGGTCAGAGCTTCTCCAACACTGCAGCTCAAGTCTGATCCATGGAGGCTCCACCTCACAACTTCAGCTTCAGAGGTCTAGAGTCCAGGCCTCCAGGGTCAGGGCTGTTTTAGCGGGAAATAGTGGACCTACACAATATGAGGCAGGTGGTCATAATGTTCTGGCTGATGGGTGTATAAGATACTGTAACTTTACCCTCCTGCTTTAAGAAAACAGATTTCCTGTAAACGATGGCTTAGTGAAACAAACCTGGTTTCACTGGTTCTATCTTTATCAAACACCTTTGTGGTTATAAGTTGTGTATGTAAACATTAGCTCCTGGTTTTAGAAACCTGGAGAAGTCCTTTTTGTAGTTTTGAGAAACCTGAATTATCCTCGATAGAACTCTGTTTGAAACCAGGACTCATCCAGGTCTCTGATCTGCTCTTTGGTCCATCAGCTCAGGATATGTAGTCCAGTTTAATGAACAGATTTAATGAACGTGATGATCTGAACCTGTAAGCACGACTGTCATGTTTGAGTCTGTTGTCTTTGACCTGAGCTTCCTCTACATGCTGAAGACGATTCCCACTCTGTGAACTGACAGGCTGATCCTCCCCGACAGCTGCAGCTCATCCTTCAGGAAACGTCCCACCTGCTCCGAGTAAACCACGTCGCAGAACACCCAGATCTCCGCCCGCTCCCTCTGGATGTTGGCATTGCACGTTGGCAGTCGTTGGACCGACCGGCTCAGACTCCGCCACACCTGCACGGAGGAGGACCGACAGGTTACATCACGACACACAAGAACCCCCCGACAAAGTGACCCCATGGTTCAGTGCTGCATAGTTTTAAATATGCATTTCATTCAGGTAACAACAATGGATGAGGAGTAATGCAGGTTAGAGTTAGATAAATGAATTAAAAAAGTTATTCACTGTGACTGTGGTTTGTTTATATACAATATTTTTCAAATGTATATTTATTTATATTGTTTTGTTTTACATAATGTTCTTCCATTTACTTGTTTTATTTAATTGACCTTATTGTGATTATTTCATTTTTAGGTTATTATTGATTACTCCATTATCAGAACTGACTATTAATCATTTCAATATTTTCACTAACAAAGAGCTGTGGCTGGTGCTTGAGCACATGGGGAAGAACAGATCACTATGACACGAGTGAGAAAGCACGTCGAGCTTTTTTTAAATGTTTAACAGGAAACACGTATAAGAGAAGATGTTAAGTTGTAACGTGAAGTTCATTCTTAATAAAAAAAGACTTGAAAAATTCCTGTAACGCTGAGACTTATTTTCCACTAAATCTGAATGAAGAAGGTGGAAAAACAATGTGAAGGACGTTGGGACAGATAAAGATCCACAAACACAAACCACACGATGTGATGTCAGCATTTACTCTGGTATGTCACACAGGAGGAAAAGAAAAGCAGGAAGTCAAAGGAGAAAAGAGACAAACATGAATAGAGAACAGCTGTGATGTGTTCAGTGAACGCTGGAAAAAACAACTGTGTGCCAGTGTTGGTGTGTGTGTGTAGGTGCAACAGCCACATTAGTCAGTTTTAACTTGTGTAGCGGTTTGGGAACCTCAGCCGTGTCTATAAAGTCAGAGCCACTCAGAGGGCAAAGGTCGTCTTGGCAGACGCCTGTTTACCAGGACGCCGTCCTGTCAGCTGTCTTATGTCTCTATTTAATTACTTTCTTTACGATTTGTGTTGACAATTTTTGCAAACCAAACTGATCTTCAGGGACAATAAAGACTTTAAAATCTAATCATTTACAGAGTTAGACCTCAGACCAGGTCTGTGACTGGACTGAAGCTCCACTGTGGTCCCTCACTGAGTCTCTAGGTCCTACATGTCTTTAATAAGTAAAGAAGTGAACTGCAAGTCATAGTTACAGCTAGTAGGATATGTTAGGGTGTTAGAGCCTGAAGACAGAGGGATGTCCCCGTTCTGATAGACTTCAGTTGCTGGTTCCACCATCAGGGAACCGCAGACAATAACAGTCCAGAATGAGATGGGCTTGTGTGCAGGGGCCGTGGGTAGTTATTGGAAGGCATCTGACCATGTATCCAGAACGCTGGTCACCAGAGGACATAGTTGACTGACCTATATGATCCTGTCCTCCGACACCATGAGGTTGAGCTTTATACGCCCTCTACTGGCTGTCAATGGAAAAAGCTATGAATATTAAGGTGAAAATGCCACAGTGTTGCTCTGCTGCCTGGCAGAGTGTTATAGACGAGCTGAGCAGATTCTTATTTCTAGATTCTTCTGTACTGACCTGCTCCATGTTCCGGGTCACCCCACAGTTGTGCTCATTGATCACCCATTTGGCCCTCTGGCGGAGATGGAGCCTGTGGACTGACACCATGCGGTGAAACTGTTTGGACAGTGACTGGGAGCTCTGCCGCAGGACTCCTCTCTGTCTAAAGACGCTCCAGGAGCGTTTGCTCGGGGAGACGCCGTCTTTGTCTTCCTGGGGCACTTTTTCAGGCGACAGTCTGGTGACTTGTCTCTCTTTTCTCTCCTGTGTTATTTCTGGTGGAGCTCTTGCCCTCTCTTTATGTGCATGATCATGACATTCTTCTGGTTTCCGTCGGTTGTTTTCTGGGAGACATTTAGTCACGGTTGTGTCAGTGTGTGGTCTGTCACAGCTGAATAAATCACCCGAGGTGATGACAGGAGCCAGTTTGGCGGGTCTGATGGGCAGCCTGTGGTCTGTGGTGGTGGAGAACCAGGGCCTGAAAACAGGAGGAGGCCGACAGGGGAAAGGCTCCAGAAGGTTCTCTGTCTCCTCTATCAGAGAGCTGAGCCTGTCTGCCGATCCAGACTGATAGTGCATAACCACATCCTCCATTCAGACGGACAGAGATCAGAGGACTGACTCCACCCTCCTCCTCCTCCTCCTCATCATCTTCGTCCTCATGATATCAGCCCTATAAAAAGATAAAGATCATCTTGAGTTCAAAGGTTGGTGTAATTATTCAACACTTTTGCACTGATCGTGTGTTGTTTCTCATCCAATGTTTTCTTCTTTCACATTGTTGCGATTTGCTGTGACTTTTAAACTTGGGAGATTTAACACAGTAAAAGTCTCGCTTTTATGGTACAGGGTCACAGGGATTCAGAAAAACCCTCCAGGGTTTTTAAAAAAAAACCATGGGGCAACAGTGGTTTTCTAAACAGAACAAAGCAGCCTGTTCATACAGATACAACAACGAAGAGACACAAATATAGTCACCAGTTAAGTCCACGACAAAGTCCAATAACTGTAGGTAACGGCTCGTTTGACTCACACTTTAATGAAAGATCCACAGATTTTATTTAACGGGACATCGTCTCTGGTTCCACTCACCTGTAGCTAATGTTTTTAGCTTCATGCTAGTTAGCTAACGAGTGAGACGCGACTTAATAAACTGGTAGAAAACAAACAGAGGAGCCCTGAACCTTCAGTCAGCCGCTGAACACGAAGTTCACCGACGTTTTCTGGAACTACACATTAATAAGGGTGTCTCACCGGGACGTTAGCCTGCTACACAGCTAGCACGGACGGTTTGTTCTGCGCCTCTCGGGAAATCCCGCGAGAGTTCTTCTTCTTCTGATGTTGTTTAGTGGTGGTTGGCAGCTTTATTCATCACCGCCTCCTTCTGAAGTGGAGGGTGGATTGAAAAGAATCTAAAGACATTTCTCTACTGAGTCTGGTCTTTTCCATAAATGTGAATATAGCTCAACCCACTGTGACGTCACCCATCAGTCTGTGAGCTGCTGGTTTGAAGCCTCCAGTTTGTCATCTGTCTGTCGGCCATCTTGTTTTTGTTTTTTTTAAACAAGCACGCCCCCTAATTCATCCCCTGCTTTCTGGTCTATTTTCCTCTAAATGGACCATCATTTAAAAAATGAACATCATGTTGTATTGAAGACTTGAAACTAGAGACTGAGACCATAAACTCATTAGGAAAACGTTTACTGAGCTAATAAATCAAGGAGAAGAAGGGACATTTTCCCATAGACTTCAATACAATCTGACTTCTTTACCAACCAGTGGAGTCGCCTCCTGATGGTCATTAGAGAGAATGAAGGGTTAAGGCTCTTCAGCGTTGGCTTCACTTCACAGACCAGAGTCCAGGTCCAGGTCTAGAGACAGACTGTGGTTCACATAAACTTATTAACAATCGTGTAAAATCATGAACATTACAAAGAACACATTATAACTGAAGCTGCGTTTCCTGTTTTGTACTTATTTTGCCTTTTTTACTCTGAACCAAATGTTTTTTGACAGTCTGTAATTTCCATTTTGTTTTAATCAAACATTTTTGATTTACACTGAGATGATTTAGACTTTACACTTTCACCCATCCACGCGCTCATCACACCCCTGATTCTACACATTTGTCCTTGAAGGTGCTGAAATAATTCCCATTGATTTCTAACCCTGATTGTAGAGCCATCTCCCCCATTTTGTTATAAATTTGAGCTGATTCATGAGTTAATCCAGAAGTCATAACTTCCTGCAGTCAGACTCACAACAGTCGAAGCCAAGCTGAAGAAAAGACACTGACGCAGCCGAGTAGTTTGTCAATAGGACATTTTATTTCATACGTCTGTTGTCTTTATTCAAATTACAGTAATATACTTGCTGAGATGACCACCGGCTGCAGCCTGGACAGCTAAAACTGACAGCTGTACTACTTGAAGCAAACTTTTTTTTTTTTACCTTTTTTTTCCTCCTTTTTTAAAATTATCTTGCAACAGAAAAAAAGCACATACTGTATGCCATGAGATGTGATGAGTGGTGGTGATGTCAGGTAGGTAGGGTTATAGTGCTGGTCTAAAAAAAAGAAAAGAAAAAACAGAAAAACAAAAAGAAAAAACCTTACGCGTCGTACATGTTGTAAAAGGATCAGAATATGGCACATTTGGTCCACGTTGGTAGTTTTATTATCTCGTTTTCAAACATGTAATAAACAAAAAAAGAAAGAAAACAGATCATCATAGTTGTACGTGTTGTTTTCCCCAGAAGCACAGCATTAATGACAGCATTGAAAACACGACTGTAGAGGGGGCCGCTCTTAAGTTTCTCTTTGTTAAAATCTTGGATTCATCAGCCAATCGTTTGTTTCTATTCTCCCTGGTACAGTATCATCATCATCATTATTATTAATATCTTCTTTCCATCCAAAATGAGGGGGTGAGGGGGAGGGGGGGTGAAGCTTCGTGGATGACTGACAGGGATGGCTTTGGACATTCACAGGAAGTAGTCAGGAGTGCGTCTGGTCACATGGGGCTCGCCGCGGCGGGGGGCGGGGTCGAACTGAAGGCTGAGGAGGCAGAAAGGGTGTCGTTATTGATAAAGTCACTTTGTTGAGATGATTAAAACAAAATACTCAGTAGAACGTTTGAACACGTTCGTCCCTGAGCTCTGCCCGACTTACAAAGAGTATTTCAGAGTGTCGTCCAGTTCCATGATGGCTGCCTGGTTTCCACAGCGGTAGCAGTAGTTTGGAGCACTGAAGATGGTCACCACATTCTTGTCGTGGCCCCAGTTGTAGCCCTGAAGGTAAGAAAAGATGTCCAGTTAAGACTGGGAAACAGCTCAGAAGAAGCTTCACCTGACCACAGCTGGGGTCACATGACTGAGCCAGTAACTGATGGTGTACCTGAACTGGTGCAGGTGAATTTGTGGATATGATTGTTTCTTTAAACTGATAATAGGTGATGACTGTGCTCTGACTCATGATCCTGTCAAAGTTTCAGTGTGAAACTCCTCCATCAGTCCTAAAGCTCTAATTTCATATTCACTTTAACTAATGTAGTGAAGGACAAGGGGTGACTTTAGACTCTGGAAGCTTCCAGGACCCCTGACGGGTCCGTGTGTGCACTGGTTTTACCTCCATGACCAGCTGATGGGCACGGGACACCAGGGTGAGGCCGTTGGCGTGGTTGAAGGTTTCAGAGATGTCCTGTCCGAAGGTGTAGCCGGCACCTCGGGGAGAGATACCCCACCCACCGCGGTCATCGGGGTCCGACCACAGCAGGTCACACATGGGGCCCTGAGGAGGATCAAAGCAGCTGCAAGTAACTGATGCATCGTTTCTGATTCATACGTTACAAGTTTAAAAAGATACAGTAGTTCATCTGAACGACAACCCGTTAAACCCAGAGTCAGACTTAAAACACAAGTCTGATGATGTGACGAAGAGACACTGAGTGGCTCACAGCTAATCAGAGGTCTCCACACCAGGAAGTGTTGGTTTAGCTCTGCTTATGAGGTTTAATTGTATAAAAACCAGATTAACCCTTTAAGTTCTGCTTCCTCAGTGCCGTTGGGTTTGTGGTCGGATGATCACACAGTTAAACACACGTGTGTGTGTGTGTGTGTGTGTACCTCATGTGGGACTTCTTGCAGGCGGTCCAGAGCTCGTATGTGATCCAGAGTGTCTATGGAGGGAGACAGACCTCCGTGGAGACAGAAAATCTGAAACACAAACACCACAGGCGATGATATTTAAACCGGTGACTCTCAGGCGAGGGGGCAGGGCTTAGAGGGTGAGAGGGAAAACAAGGAGCTCGTCAATAAGGCCAATTAGTTTCCTGTTGAAATCAGTCACCGCTTCACAAACGCATAAGTAGCTCATTTTGTTTTTGTGCCAAAAGAATCTGACAGAACATGATTATTAATAAAGGTTTAATATTGATCAATAACATTTAATGTAAACTACATGTTAAACCAATGAGCATTTCTCTGTGACTGAGACCTTTGATACTTTCACTGTATTAATATAGAACCTGGACCTGCTTTATAATCAGAGACCACATGGAGGTCTACCTTTAGACTGTATGGACCTTTAACATCTACCTTTAGACTGTAGGACCCTTTAACATCTACCTTTAGACCGTATGGACCTTTAACAACAAAGTTTGGCCTCCTACCTGTCCATCAACCAGTGCGGTGAGCGGCAGGTAGTCGAACAGGTCTGTGAAGTACTTCCAGACATTGGCGTTGCCGTACTTTCTCAGGCACTCATCATAGAAGCCGTAGACCTGTGTGATCTGCCGCGACTCGTGGTTCCCTCGCAGGATGGTGATTCGCTCCTGGAAACGAACCTGAACCACAGAACGATGAAAAACAAGAAATTAAAAAGATGAAGAGTCCCGATCAAAGACGAGAGAACTGTGTCACTGTGGATGATGAGAAAGTCCAATTAATCACACGATTGACGACGCATCATTTCAGCCCCAGATTCAGTTTCCTGTCACACAAGCATCGAATTATCACGTTTCAGAAGCTGAAACCAGAAACTACAAAGACAACAGTTTTAACTCTAATCATAATTTATACATGAAGCTTGTTAGTATCAGTGAGGAAACATTATTCATCGAACCTCCGAGCTGTTTAGATCTGGACTGAAATGAAACTGCGTCCTTGGATCGGGTGGAATTTTACATTTTTTTTAAATTTGTGTAAACGTCTTGTTGGTGTTGATGAATCCAAAAGAGGAAACAAAGATTTTATTTACAGCTGTATGGAGCATAGCTCCTACAGGACAGCGCTAATTGTTGCATTGCAGTGTAGAATAAGTAGCATACGCTGGGTGGTGTTCTGAGCGTGTGCAGCAGGAAGGCTTCAGACGTCAGGAGAGGACTTACCAACACCCCAGTTATCCATAGTTAGCAGTGGGTAAACCACATCATCACATGCAGTCAGAGTCTCAGTGACTGTGTCTTTTTAAAACTTATATAGAGGCTCAGCTCCATCGTCCTCACTCTGTCATCCCTGAACATTAACGCGTTCACTCAGCTGCTGTGTTTACATCAATGCTGATGAATACCCATGTCTACAGCGGAGTCATGTGACCTGGGTTTAAATCCTGACTGGAGCCTTTTCCCTGCAGACAGAAGCCTGATGTTAGAGGGTCTTAGTGAATTTTTGACCAATGGGAAAGGAGCTTTAGGGAGGATGTGGTGGATGATGGCAGTTTGACTCCTGAGTGAATTTAAAAAATTATACTTATTGAGACTTGGATTAGGCAACAAAACTACTTTCTATTTCCAAATAACATCTGGTGTCAGCAGAGCAGCTCAGTGTCCTGTGCACATCTGTATCACTGAGACTCTGCTCATCTGTTCATCCTACAGTCGTCTCCTCATGTCAGACCACATGGCTGCATCATGTTTAATGACAGTGAAATCATCCGACACACTGAACACAGGAGCCACGTTTCAGTCCAACCACAATGACGTCTGTTCTGTTTGAGGAAATCAGAAATCACATCATCAGATAATAATCGATCAGCTGACTGTGGGGACACAGTCGATCATGAATCAGGTTATCAAGGACTTTCTGTTTTCTCATCTCTTTGTGTTTTTCCTTATAAAGTCTTTTTTTTTTTTCAAATGTCCCCAAGTCTCCTCATCTTCAGACTCAGCTCAACCTCAGCTCATTATATCTGTGACTCAGTAAAGACTCTGTTCACTGTAATAGGGGATAGTAGCTCAGAGAAGAAGAGGAAACTAAAAACACAGTGAATTTCTCTTTATTTTCTAGATAAAAACACTGTAAACCAGAATAACCAAAGAAAACTTCAACACAGGAAGTTTCACACATGTGTTTGTGTTGTTCTAGAGCTGATTTGAAGTTTCTCTCTTTATCTGATCTGAGTTCTGCT
>CM076655.1:8247490-8266729 GCA_038496675.1 Rachycentron canadum
ACACACACACACACACACACACACACACACACACACACACACACACAGTCCTCCCTCCTTATTCTCTGTGTTTGGTAACGGTAACTAAGCTGTGCTGCCCTGGCCAAGTCTTTGTGAGTCACACCAACCAGAACAAAGAACCCATTACTGCACCACCACCCCCTTCCAACTCCCTCTCCCAACTCTCTTATTCGACCCCTCTGTCCTGCTTTCCTTTAATGCGATGAAGAGTGTATTTCCTTTGCTTTCCTCCCTTTGCCTTCGTCCGTCCTCTCATTCATTGGCTCCAGGAGGGTTTAGAGGCAGCCCCGTCGTGCCATACATACCTCTGTCCTGACAACAGAGCTGGACAAAAGCAGCAAGGCAGTGCCACACAGGAGTCTTGGGCTTTACAGGCTTCATGGACTGATATTAACATGACAGCAGTGGGGTTTCCTAAGTGTGTATGCATGTATGTGTGGAGCTGACCTTAGCCCCTGTGAGCCAGCGTTCGGCTCTGACCTGATTATAGACCAGTTCTTCCACAGCTGAGCAGAGCCTGGATCAATGCCGCTGGCTGTGGCTGAGGCCTTAGAGGGAGACGGCCGTGTATCTGCTGCTACAGCCTGAGATCGAGCGGAGGCTGTTTACCCCACCGCACTGATAGGTGCAGCATGAGCAGCCATGGGTGAGCTTTCATTCTGCAGACTGAGAGGCGAGGCAGACAGGCTGACCAGACTGACCCCAGCCTGTGCAGACAGAGCTGGCTGCTTGTGATATAATGGGCTGATGTACCTTGACTCATGGTGCATACAGTAAAAAGTCAGCTGTCAAATACTTGATCAGTTCATTTCCAAACAAGGCTTCTTTAGGGGGAAATTTGCAAGACACAAGGGGATAATTGCATTTAGTTCAATCTGCTTCATTACCATGATACAGCAGATAAAGGACATACATGCTGTAATGCTGATATAAATGTTACAGATTAATTTTTCAAGATCGGCAGACTCAGAAGAGTGAGAAATACAATGCTGTTGGATTGGAGCTCAGGGGATTTGGGTCCATAATCTCAACAAGTGCTGGATGGATTCCCATGAAATTAGATGAATATATTCATGGTTTCCAGCTAATGAATCCTACTGACTTTTCATCAACACAACATAACCATTAGATTAAAATGTCAGTTCATCCACTACTTTGGTTCATGACCAAAGACTGTCAGGCCTACAGATAGATTGGACTCGCAAAGCAGACTTGACAAGTTCAATGTCCTTTAATTTAATCTGAGGGTTTGGCACAAACAATCAATGGATCACTGGGCTAAACTCAGAAAGACAAGGATGAATGCTGCTCACACTGGGGTAAAGACAATCTGGCACAGGAGGGAGGGAGAACACACTTTATATGCACAAGGAAGAGGGGAGACATTAAGGTGGGGGACAGTACATCACACAGGTGGGAAGCTTGACAGGGCATGGGGAATGACACCAGACAAGACAGAGACTTAATAAAACAGGAAGTGACACGCAGAGACATAAACTAACAAAAAAGACTAACATCTAACTTGAAAGACCCTGACAAATTCCTGAAAAACTAAAGACGTTCTCATCAGCCAATTATTACCAAATTGTACATGGTAACAAGCTAAACTAAACATGTGGATGTTTATTAACATTCACATGTTTAGTTTAGTATGACTCATATCCACCAACACACCTGTAGACTCTGATGTCTTGTTGCATATTGTTCAATACCAGCAATAGAATGTAAAACCATAACATGTACAGGCAGTATACTAAAACATCAGCTGAAATCACTGCATCACGATGAATCAGATGTGAGCGTATTCCCAATAGTAAATGAAAAATGTGCAAACTTTTTCTTATATGACAAGTCAAATGTCTGTGTGTAAAAGTGATATCCATCAGGCGCCAACTTTTACTGTACATGTACAGCAAATGTTGTTGGCTGTCTCAGAGTCAACTAGGGGGTGCTATTGAGCTGATGATGAGCCTAAATATTAGGACGCATCTTTAAATAAGTGTCTTTTTATACACAGATCGTTGGGCTCAGATTTCTGCACTTTTTGTGAATAATAATCACAATGCATCCGGGCACAAATGAACCTTGGGTTCTTGAAGAGGATAAACAGGAGCCATTGTTGTTTTTTAAAAGTCTGACCTACCAAATTGTTTATATTTGTGAGTGACAGCTCCAGAGCCAGAGGAGACTGTGCAGGGATTACCACTGCCAAACAGAGAGCATCATGGGAAGGAAGCGGCCACCACTGTTCTTCACTCCTCTGCACCCTGTTGTTTCTTAGTTTTTATCAGTTAGTTCCAGGAACACTTACAGTTGCAGCTGCACACACAGACACACACAAACACTGAGGCAGCAATACAAATTAGTTTAGTGTAGTGGTGAGTTCTTATATCCTGAGCCAAGAGCTAAGAGGATCTGTAAACCTCAGATCAGACTCAGTAGCTCTGTGCTTCGCTCTGCTGGACACAGCTCATACTACAACAATGAAATACTGGGTTTCTATTTGCCTACAGCAACTAATTATATGTTTTCCTCCTCTTTGGTTTTATTCTCCACCTTCGTGTCAAAGCGGACATTTCTCAGCAGAGCAGTGTGTGTGTTTATTCCACAAATTTCCTTCAAACATCACAAATGTAGACAGTTTACTAAGAGGATGTACATCTATGGTCTCTCACATCCTCAAAGACACATTTGTGCAATGCAAGGATGATTGTAGTGGCTGATATGTTTGCTGAAACCCTTAAATTCCTGGGTATTGCCCACAGCACGTGTCCTATTAGCTTGACCTAGGTTTGACTCATAGATAAATCTGTGTGTGTGTGTGTGTGTGTGGCTGCAGTTGTGTTCATTTATTAGCAAAAACAATCTTGCTACTGGACCATCCCACCTAATATTTTGTTTTGCATCAGTTTTCTTGTGGAAATAATACACTGTAAAAACAAATGTAAATAGGGACATTTGTAAGCTATTGGTCAGCAGGAAAGAGGGGACATGCAGACAGAACATATTTTTAAACATGAATAAAAAAAGATAAAAAATTCTACTTGAGATGTTTCTCGCATGCAGTTAAATCCTGCAAACATCTGTTCATGAGTGTTGTATTTTATTTGAGCATCTTTTCCTGGGCTGTCTGCCAAATCAAACAGTGGACGAGCATGTTTACAATATGAAACAGATTGCAATCTCGCACTAATAAAAATGTGAGATCAGCCTGCTTCACAAGCATCTATAATGTAAGTAAACTAAACTTAATGTTTGCTTGGAACTCCCACATAAAGCCACAGTTCACAATGTCGATGTGCCCACTGTTACATAGTTATCCTTCTTTCAGTTCACACAACTGTTACTGCTTTTTATTTCAAAACAGTCCCTACTGGTAAAATCAGTAGGTAATAGCAGCTAATGTTAGTTTTGATCACAAAAGCTAATGTGCACGTACAAGTGTAAACACTGTCAGTTTGTGTGATACAACAGACACAGGTGCTGCTTTTCAGCTAAAGTTACAAGGTCTCACTGTCAGCAAGACCTCTTACTCATAATATCCAGAAAAATTAAATATAATTTTATTATATAAATAAAATATATTAAAACAGAATAGACCACTAAATGTTGTTTTACAGCCAAAACATTCATTCATTCACATTCTAAGGAGCTCTTTCTTCTTTGTGCTTTCTTAGATAACACAGCATATAGTAGCCATAAATTCACCAACCATAATATCCTCCTCAGGCAGGGGGAGAAAGCAGGCAGTGAGGATCGAGGCCCTGAAGTTGAGGAGTAAGTATGAGGCCTTGAGTGCAGTGATAGCATCAGTTCTAGTAACACAAGTATCCAGACCAGGCTGCAGGTGAGCTGAGCCCAGTGAGAGGTCCTGAGATTTTGAGTCTGCTGAGGCCAACGTGACACCAGTGTAGCCTCCAGCCCCACCAGCCCCAGCAGGAGCAGAGAGGCCAGATGGTGAGCATCAAGCAGCTGGTGACAGAGCATGCTCACAGTCTCTCTCCAAACTTTCCTCGTGGGCTCCATGTCAACCCCGCAGCCCGCTTCCTCCATCCACCGTGACAACATCTCTCCTAGCCGAAGCACCCACTGCAGCAGAACAAGACTGTCGGAGAGAGCCAGCTGGCCCAGGAATACAGTGGAGGGCTTGGTGGAAATGTGTGGGGAGCGGAGCAGCAACAGCGCCTGCAGGCTCAACACACAGCCCAACAGCAAGGGGATACTTGCTCCATGGGGAAGCAGTAGCACCATCACCACCTTCAGCAGTATGAAGCGACGCAGCCATCCTCTGGAGGCTGACAGCACTCCTCCTGTGACTGAGCCAAGCCAGCACTGAGAGGATATCTTCCAGACTGCCTTAAGGAGTTGATGCGATCTGCTAAAAGTTTAAAATTGGTGCTTAGCTTAGTGTTACATTCATACCACAATTTGACAGTATAAACATTCAGCACATCTCTCTGCCTGACCTATTTAAAGGTGAAAACACACTTCTCTTTTTTTATGACTATGCTACCGTGTCTACAAATAGACACAGGCCCAGGAAAGCAAACAAGCCCACAATAAACTCTTCAGTTTTACAGGCACCATTTAGCAGGACCGAGGGTGAATCTCACCTGGCCTTATCTGTGTACAGTAAAGTGGTCACGGTGTGGCATTCAATTTGTTTGAAGAACACAACCACATAAACAGCACATGGCACATTGTGACACTTAAGTCATTAAGTAGAGTAAGTGTCTAAAGGGGATCTTCATATCCACAGGGGTAGACAAATAAACTCCTGTGTCTGCCTTTAAACAGACAATTGAATCTTGTTTGTGTGGGACTCACCTGTGTATTGGCATGAAGTTGAAATTAAAAGTCATTTTCCCGTTTCAGCTGGATGTAGCCTGAAAGGTTTTACTTTCCATGCTGCTGAAACAAAAGTGTGTGAGTAGTCTCCAGTCTTTGCTCTTTATCGGCACTGGTTGCTTCACCTCAACTGGCTCAGTATACAAATGTCATCATGTCTGGTCTGGAGGTGAGCCAGACTGCATCTGGTTCATGTTGCTGGAGAATCTGCGCCTGAGGGGTTTCCCTGGTCACCGACATCTATTTTTCCATGAAACAAGCTAACTCCATGCACCAGTCTCACCCCAAGTTCAAGGAACTGATCTTAAAGATTTTCATATTTAAGTACATCAGCATCCTGTAGCTTAATAACTATGTATAACACCAGGAAAGTTTCTGAGAAATATTGTTTCAACTTGTCATCAGGAATTGGATGACTTATGTCCCTGAGTCAGTAAAGATAACACCCCACACCTGATGACAGTATTTTGGATGTTGCCCTAAAGCAGGCAAGCTGAGACAAATAACCACTTCCACAGCAACACGGGTGTGATCACAGTGATAACTGGCTATACTAACTGGTGCCAAATTATCTGACTCTCCTCTAACTGGACTAATCCATCAGCTCATTTTAGTCTTACAGTTTGCATTGCTTAATTTATTTTCAAGTCTGCCATTTACAGTGGCATTTTTGTTTTATGAATCAGGTACCATTGAACTACTTACTGGTTTCTATTCATACTTAAATGGTGGTACAGTGGAAAACTTCAGTTTTGTTACCTGTTACCTGGTAAAAAAAAAAATACTTATTTCTCATTTCCTTTAAAATTTAAAATTTTTACTTGTTTGTTCCCCATTGTCATGTTTTCCTTCATTGAATCTACATTCAAGTTCCAGTAAAGACCAGTATGAATTGTGTCTGATTCTTACGGTGAAATTAGACTGGTCATCACAGGCTGTTATGTGAGTGTTACTCACTTCTCTGATGCTCAACTGGAAACAGATGTTTTCACTTTAAGCTTGGTGCACAACACATGTTAAACAAGAAAGGTGTGTGTAATGGTGTATCACACAATATGTGATTGTTTGTGTGTGCAAAGACTGTACAGTAGAAATCTGTTGTAATTTGAAATTTCCTGATGAAGTCTCCAACTTAACTCACAGACTTGAAGACACATCTTGTCCTGCACGTTTCCGTGTTGAAGTAGCCACCTGCAAATGTCACTTTGGTTTGGTGTGTTGTCCAAGATAACAAAACACTGTCATTGAGATGTAGCTTCAGTCAAACTTGTTTATGTTAGGGCAAATGCTAAAAGGAAAAGAAGTACTTCTGATATTTCCACAAATACCTTTTTTTCTCCTTTGAATAATACAAAACAATTAACAATAAACTGAAAAACTGACCAAACTGCAAGAAAATGTGGTGAAAATCTTCCCTTCCTGGGTTACAGCATTGAATAATAGCCTGAAGTGTTTTTGAAGAAAATTATGATGTTGCAATAAAGTTGTCATTTGATCATTTGGATATCAAATATCATCACTTAACTTCATCCCTATAAACATTTGAGTTAAAGTCTGTCATAATTAGTGTATGAATTTGCGAGTTATGGCTAAAAACATGTTTTGTAAGGTCACAATATGCAAGAAATAATGAAATTCCCACTGGGTGTTCCTGATATATTGCAATATTATTCCTGATATATTGCATTCACAAGAGCATGAGATTACCATGAACTTTGAACTTTGAACTTTGAACTTTTCCACAAAGCATCTTTGAGTCCAAGTGAATATTTATGCCTAATCTAAACAAATTCCCTGGGTGGACCTGACATTACATTCAAGAGGCAAAACTGTGTTTCATAAGGCCACAGTGATCTTGAACTTTGACAACCAAAATCAAATTAGTTCATACTTCAGTCCTTTTGAATGTTTGTGCAAAATTTGAAGATGTTTTTTTAGAGTGTTACTGAGACATTGCATTCATGAAAATAGGATGAATGTACAGACAACTCAAAAATATAACATCTCCTGCTCTTCCTGTTGTCTGCGAAGAGGCATAGAAACACAATGACATTATTTTAGCCTCAAGTTATGATTTAAGGGATGATTTAAGTTGGACCTTAACACACATTAGTTTCACATCAACTTACCAAATGAATGCTGTGCTGCCTTCCACAGTAACCTTCACAGTATGTTCTAATAGACACAGCCACATTTGGAGGCGCTCATGTGAAAGCCCTGCCTCACCTTACTATTTACTATACCACTCTTGTTTTCCTAAT
Organism: Rachycentron canadum; assembly: GCA_038496675.1. NCBI lineage: Eukaryota > Metazoa > Chordata > Actinopteri > Carangiformes > Rachycentridae > Rachycentron > Rachycentron canadum. Next base: position 8,254,621 of record CM076655.1, read on the forward strand.
TATGGTTTTGAGGCAATTTATTATATGGATGATGTTCATTAAGGAAAGAAATATGATACACGTTGATACATGTTGTACATAATACATATTGTACAATTTAACAACAACATATAAACATGTAAACTAAGGAGTTAGGGTTAGGGTTAGTATATTTAGGTAAGTGTATTTTGTCCAACATGTTTTTATAATTGAAAGTAGCATATACAAAGCATTTAAAGTAAGGCAACATAAGACCTGTATAGAAGTGACCACAAACACCCAACACACGCTCAAACACCTTGAAAATCCATTTACATGTGTGCGTGTGTGTGTATTAATCTTGATAATTTTGTATATTTCCAAACGATGATGAAGATATATATATATATATATATATATAAGATGAGATATATTTTTCTGTATGATTTATAAATGTGTTCAATTCATTTCATGACCTACATCCACATGCCTCACTTTACTACTGTATTGATTCGCAAAATGAACTTGCATTACTCTTTTGTAATGTTCTTTCTAACATCAACAAGCCATCATGAATTGTATGCTTCACAGAGCACACATCATTGGATAAACAGTAATGGGCAGCTTCCTCAAGATGAACTCTCAGGGCAGATAAATTCATTTCTCCAATATCCCTTTTATACTCTGTGTCTGGACGTTTGTCTGTGCATACTCAACTATTTTGGTTTCATCTGTGTTGGATAGGTGTGGGAGTTTATCTAGACCATCCCCAAATGGAAGCATGAAGCATAACAGCAAATGTGGGCTTCATACATCCACACGAACCTATAGAGGATTGTTAGAATATACAGTATTGTATTTATCCATGTGCTTTAATTATTTACCATATTTGTAAAATGTAAAATGAACCAAAAAGCAGCTTTTATAATAATGGTAAAATAATAAAACAGCACAGGGTTTTTGAATAGTCAGGGTTACCATGGTTTCCCCAGACTTGATACATCCAGGATGTAAAAATGCAGAATTGTTGCATCAGCTGACAGAGACTCTGCATACATGCACACAGCAACTATGAAACCACAAGACTTCACAAAGTTCTCTGTAAACTGTGCATTTCCCTTGTATTCTTGTGTGGTCCTATCTCTGCGCTCCACTTTAACTCTCCACCAAATGACCAAGGTGAACTTCAAAGATAACCTGACCTGAATACACATCCTGGTCTGCAGTGTATTATCAAAAATCAAGACCATTTGAATTACAACAGATCTCAGGTATTAATGGTGCTTTTCTCTAATCTCAGCACCCCAAATCTGTTTGACTAATCATGATAAATCTATAGCAAAATTAGTAAACTTAACCATATTTGAAATTTGAAGGACTTCCCAGTAAAGATACAAATAATTAAATGAATCAGTGATAACTATTGCATGTTGGCTCAGGATGGAGAGAAACAAATCTCACTACCATGAAAGGACTGGTGCTGCTGAGGAGGCAGCAGGCGAGCTGGGTCTAGGTCAACTATGCAGAGTATCTGTATCCAGTAAACAGAAGAAAACAAGTGCTCATACCTAAACGACAACATGGTTGGTTTGTCAGCAAGCTCAAACAAGTGCTTTCTGATCTAATACTATGATCTGATCTATGGTAGATATTATGGTCCAGAAAACACTGTTTCAAATGTAAAGCATTAAAGAAATAAACATAAAAGCTGCTCTAATCAGTATTTTCATATGAACAGCTCATACACTACGTGTAAAGTGAAAAGTATCAGTAATAGTGACAAACCCACAGACAAAAAAAGAAAAGCCATAATGAGGATCACTAACCTGGAAGTTTCCCACTATAGTTGGTAGGAACCAAAAATGGACTAAAAGGACAGTGTTCATCAGACTTGTTCCCACTTGACATTGATAATATTGCTCTGCAGGTGCTAAACAAGTTAAAGGATTAGTTCAGGTTCCTTAATATGGATCATGTGAGGTAGTTGTGCATAGTCAGTGCAATAGATTTGGATCAGCGCACTGCCAGTTTAGAGAAGCAGCAGAAGAACTGACACTGAAACTGAGTGATGTGCTGCTATGGACGGAGACAGCAGAAAAAACTTTGTCAATATTAATAATTGTGTCAATATTGTTTTACTGTAGGCTTAATTTATCTTCAGTGCTCTATCTTCAAACAAAGTGAAGTTAAACAGAAGTTGAGAAATATGTAGTACGGAACGTGTTGTTTTGACAGGAAGAAGAACTGAATTATTCTATATTAATATAAATATTAGAATATTTATATTAATCTAAATATTCTAAATGAAACATTTAAATTTGAATACAATTGTTTCACTGGGTGTCAGGTGTTGGTTCTTCTGCTACGTCTCTAAACTGGCAGTGCACTGATCCAAATCTATTGCACTGACTATGCACAGCTACCTCACATGACCCTAAGTCAGAACCTGAACTACCACCATAACTGTGACAAATTTACCAGATTATTTCCAGCTTTTTCTGCTGAATTTCAGTTGAAACTGAGTTAACTAAACAAAACTTAAGATACTTGGTTTAGGTCATAGGGAACATAATTGAGTATGATTAAGTTCAGGTAAACATTGATACTTGTTATCCACCACAGCCTCCTCCTCAGTGTCTCTTGCCAGATATGGTGGTTTCACACAGCCCATGTTCCCTTGTTTCTCTCAGAAATTTTTCTCTTTTCTCCTAGTCTAGAAAGGTTCCTTGTCAGTTTCTGCTGTTGGCCTACAGCGGAAACTGCATATTTAGAATTATTTTGATATTGGCAATTTCTGTGCATCGTGATTTACATCCAGCACCACTGCCAATGCAAAAAGTAGTGTGAACTTTCTACAGACAGGCGCATAGTAAGGATGTGAGAATCTAATCTCATCACAGATGTGCAATTGATGTTTATTTTCTTATCAACCATGAGTGTAATAACTCCCTCCTCCCAGGGGTTTGGCTGCCTAATCCAAACCACACTTTAACCACAGTTTGAAATAATCACAGTCTTTGACATTAATGGTACTACAGTTGGCATGTGCAGATATTTCAGAAAGCAAGAATTTGTCACCGAATGTTGTAGAATCATCCAATAATGACATTTGTCATGTGAGACACATGCCATTGCTAACAAGTGCACATGGAGTCATAAGTTCTCTCCTTATCTTCGAGGAGTCAACAAAAAAACACACATAGTCCTCCCACAACACTTCAGCTCAACAGTGAACCACTTAGATCCCATTTAACATAAAAGAATTTGACACAATCCCTCACCTAGAAACACTAACAACAGGTCTTTCCCACAGCTGGTATTTGACATGCCATATAACTAATAATAGTAATACTGGAAACAATTAATTTCACACCATATAGGTGTAGCAGTGCTTCTGTTATTGTACCTGCCAGCTCATGGCCACACCTCAACTGAGGCATTATTTTGTTATTTACAATTATGAAACTGTGGACACATACACACATACAGCTACATCTTCACTGAAATACATCTTTACATACTTTAAATTCTCAACAAATCCACTTACAAATAAAAAACATGTGAGACAATGCACTTAGTGTATTAATCCAACATACATTAATGGATTTTTACACATCACTGCCATTACAATTAGCAAATCAACCACAATAGCACTCAAGTCACTCACCATTTATTGTCTAGATTTTTTTGTGCTAAATAACTTGATGTATGTAGTTTGCCTGACATGTCTGGTGTACTATTAAGTGCCTCTTATAATATAACAAATGTACCATGTGTGCACTGAGATAATACCAGGCTATTTTAGGGAACTCAAAATGGGATTGCTAAGCATTATTAGCATCTCTCAAAAGGGTCAAAACACTTATCACAGCTTTCTGCTCCTGCAATTAGTCTTTTCAGTGGACTTAATGCACAATCAAGCAAGCAGAGCAATAACTCTCTGATCACGTGGAGTCTGTGGTGTTGATACAGATGCCTCTTGAGTGCAGGTGGAATTGAATGTTTACTTCTGCCAGCTTACCACTAAATGAGTTATAGATGAATTATCCTGCCCTTCCACAACACATGCCTTTTAACTACGAAAATGAGTTATCCCATTTCCACTGAAGCATCCGCATCCCATTTACTAACTGTCAACCACACCCATTAGCACTCAGAAAAGCTATGGAAAAAACTCCCCATCATCCCCCATCATCCAGCCTGGAGTGAAGCCTGCATTTTCATATCTCTTTGTTTTATCAGCTCGAACCATACACAGTTCAGTTACACAGTTCTTTCTTGGTTTACACGGCAGCCACAACAGACTCAACACATAACTCAACAAGGGCATTAAATGAACCAGTAGTGTGGTCTTGCCCTGCTGGTCTCAACTGTCTAGACCTCACTTTCTCTCAATAACAACCTGTGTCAAAAGGCAGAAGATTGTTTGACTTCTTCCTGGACTCTAGTATAAAAAACACTACAAGAGAAAACAGGTCAGAAAAGTAAATATAAATGAAACCAAAATACGTGAGGGAAGGAGTTTGTCTCTTGATCCTGTGAGTTAAGTGGCAGATAAAGTATGTTCAACACAGAGTAAGTCTGTAATTAATATTAATTAACCAAGTAACAAGAGCACAACTTTAAGTGTTGAGGCACACCTCTTTTTTCCCTCTTTTATTGACCATAATTGAATGGCAGCAGTATTATGATGCAATGGGTTTGATGCTGCACAGTAAAAGAGGAAGACCAGTCCTACTCTGAAAAGCTTCCAAACAACTGTGTGTTATGAAGAGGCAGCCACCTGCTGCAGCGTCCTCCCACTATTGCTGCAACATCTGGCAGACAAGACAGAGACGGCAGAGGAGACACACACAGCGACAGGGCTGCTGTTCTTCACACCAAAAAGGACAATCAACATACAGGTCTTCAGTGGTAAGGAAACCCAGATTTTTTACAAATGGAAACAGCGGTATTTCTTCTTTAGTTAATTGAAATTAGTGGGGCAAATTAATGAGAAATTAAAGTTGCCATCCAATGTTGCAAGTGTTAATATTTTCAGCAGTATGCCATAGTGATGGAGTATTATTTATATCTCAAAATACAAACAAGAGTGCCAATGCATGCAGTTGGCATGTATTAACTAGTTTATGTTTCCATTTTGTCTTTAATTTCAGCAACTCAGTACACAAACTCTTCAATACTGGAAGCATTTCCTATTATTAATTCTATTTTAAAATAGAAAATGAATTAATTTCATTTGAACCTCCCAGTCTGTGGTGTGTTCATATTTAGATGGTTAAATAAAATATTAGGTACTGGGGTGATCTGGTCTCCTTTAGTAAAGTTAAACAGGATGTGACTCATCTGCAAATGAACTAAGAATCATCTTGTTCAGCAACTTACATTAAATATCTACTTGATTTACATGAAAGAAATCGAGGCATTGATAAAAATCTTAACTGCTCTCAATTTCCTTTCAGTCAAGAGAATAGATCCTATCTCTGAAAAACACGTGACAGTCTGTGTATTTTCTTCTTTCAGTTATCACATCATCGCGTTATTTCTCTGCCTCTGCAGCTGCTGAGTGTGGCCACAAATGGGGCAGTTCAATCTGACAAACAACGAGGGGAGCAACTCTATCCACTGCCAGTCCATCGATGACTTCCGCAACCAGGTCTACTCCACCTCCTACTCCCTCATCACCGTGCTGGGCCTGGTTGGAAACGGCTTCGCCCTGGTGGTGCTGATCAGGACGTGTCGCCAGAGCTCCCCTTTCCATGTCTACATGTTCAACCTGGCCGTGTCTGATCTGCTGAGTGTTATGACTCTGCCACTGAGAGTGCACTACTATGTCAACAAGGGCCAGTGGAGCCACGGGGACTTCCTCTGTCGCACCAGCTCCTACGCTCTCTATGTAAACCTCTACTGCAGCATTTACTTCATGGCTGCCATGTCCATCACACGCTTCCTGGCCATAGTCTTCCCTGTGCAGAACCTGCGGCTGGTGACAGAGAGCCGGGCTCGCCTGGTGTGCATTGGCATCTGGGCGTTTATCTGTGTGTCATCCTCTCCCTTCCTCATGTCCGGCCAATACTTTGATGTCACCACAAATAAAACCAAGTGCTTTGAGCCTCCTAGTGGTAAAGACTTGCAGACACTAGTGATGCTGAACTATCTGTCCCTGGTTGCAGGCTTTGTCCTGCCGTTCCTGGTAATCCTGCTTTGCTACGCTGGCATCGTCCGCGTCCTGCTGTCTCGCACCCACGCTGCTCGCCGGCAGCGGGGCGCCGGCACCAGAGCCATCCGGATGATTGTCATCGTCCTGCTGACCTTCCTCGTCAGCTTCATGCCTTACCACGTGCAGCGCACCATCCACCTGAGCTTCCTGTCCCGGACCGACACCACCTGCTCAGAGAGGGTCTCCATGCAGAAGTCTGTCGTGGTGACACTGAGCCTGGCAGCTGCCAACTCGTGCTTTGATCCACTGCTTTACTTTTTCTCTGGAGAAGGTTTCCGCAACCGCTTGTCCTCGATGCGCAAGTCAGTGGTGACAGGAAGCACAAACCTGCAGCACACGGCCAGGCTGAAGCCCTTAGACTGCAGGGAAAACCAGCAGCTACAGGCCAGTTAGTTTACACCAGACAGGAAGTCTTCAAACAAGTAGCTTAGGACATGTTCAAGAGCTCACTATGACTTGTTCCCCCATTAACTGTCAGGGAAAGAGACAAGAGATCACGAAGAGGTGAAGGCGATGGTTGGTTGAGTCATGAAGTCATGAGTATTTAAAAAAAAAAATGTCTCGGGGGATGTTTTCCACCAAACCTGACGATTACAGCAAAAGGTGTTCAATATTTAAGTGATGTCCTGTGTTATTATTATTATTACAACCAGTCGCCTAATGACCCAGACCTTATTCACCCTTTCAAATCCGAGTATAAGTGTATCAGTGTATGAATGTGTTGTAAGTTATGATGTATTATTTCTTTTTGCCTGGATCAAGATGCCTGAGAATGATATTGTACAACCTTGATGTTTACTGAGAGCTCAGCTCTTAGGCCTTAAACGGACAGCTGCAGACCTCTTCTTGACTTATTTTTCTGCTTTTTTTATTATTATTATTGTTGTGTTATTTTTTTTTAAATAATTTTGTGCCAATGGTGATGTAATGACCATGAACTTTTTTCATCATCATCTATCTTAACCTGTTATTTTAAATTCCCCATGTTACTTTATTCTGAGTTATTATAATTTTTCATGCTTAATATAATTAGTTATTATAATTAATTATAATTGCTCAATTAGGGTTTCAGTGTGCTGTTTTGTGCTCCTGATTTATATTATTTCTCTAAATTACAGTGGTTATTTTGCTATATTTTTTATGCACCATAATTGGGTACCTTTAAAGAAATATCCTTATTTGCTTGGAGTTAGATGTGAAGATACCTGTTAATTGTATCACTCTGTAACAGGAATGTGAAGGTGAAGCTGCAGCTGATAACAATCTTCTCAACTTAATGTATAGGGGAAAAAATCAGTGATACGCTGCTGTATTTATATTACATTATAAATAAACCATATTTCATCTTTTCTATCTTATCATACGATCTTATTTCATCGTATGTATGAAAACTGCTTTAATAAATCATTAAGTATGTGACAGATCAGTGTGATGACGTGTTCCTCACTGTCATGAAGAAACAACCAGCTCACTCTTGACTGAATGAAGACAAATTACTCACTTTGTTCACTAGATGTCGCACCAGCACACGCATTGATGCTCCTTCCCAGTTCAGTTAGAGTCAACACTGATCATATTTTCCTGCTACTCTGTGATCGTCTGTTTCTCTAAGCTGAGAAAATAATTAGTTGCTGAGTCATCCCAAGATGTGGTAAACATTTACGAATTGACTTTACATTAAATGTGTAAGTCAGAAAATTGTATGTATGGTATATAAATGTTTTAACTGAAGGTATAAAGTCTAAAGGGTAGGAGCCTGTTCTCTGTCTACACAACCACAACTTTCAGACATAAATCTAACTTCCATGACATAGAAATACAAAACAACACTGAGAGACCACATTGTGGAGGCCAATGCTGCTGGTTAGAACATAGAAGGCCACTGTATGACCACTTCATAAACAGAAAATATCAAGCACATGATCGTCTCCCTCCTAAATTTGCACAAAAAGATGTTTGTTTCAGTCTGCAAAGCAGGACTATCTTCGAGATGGGACCTTCCTCACAGCGGAGATGCACTCTATTCAGGAAGTAAAGTCATTTTTTCAAAAGTTTTGTCTTCTGCAATTCAGATTTTCTTGGGAATCACAATACAATATTCCTGGTATTGTGATGCTCGTGGGGTTTAAGGGGCACATTAAAGACAGCAGAGGCCAAAATATCTTCGAGCATGAGTTAAGGCCACAACATGTTTGATTATACATTCTCATAATGACACAAACACTTGACAAACTAAAGGAAAAAGCAACATAAGGTATTAGGTCACCACAGACCACCAGAACAGCTTCAATGCTCCTTGATTCTTCCAAAAGATGTTTTTGGTCCAAAATCCCCCATGTGTGTTGAGTTGGGTTGAGGTCTGGTGAATGTGAAGGTCATAGCTTATGATTCTCATCATTTACATACTCATCAAGCCATTCAGTGGCCCCTTGTGCCCTACAGAAAGGAGGCATCTTATCCTGTTTCTCCCCCCATTTTTCACAATTTCCCTTTAATTTGTCTGTACGTCAGCTGCTTTACTGAGGCTATAGATAAATATAAACTAATGGTGTAATGTGTTATGATATAGTTCATTGAAGGGGGCCCAGAGAATGGGATTCAGGATCCCCAGAAATGGATTGACCGAATTGAAATGGTAACTTAAAACTTGGGGGTACTACAGATTTACCCCAGGACTCTGTGACATCACCATTTCAACACTAGGTTGTTTAATTCACTGATACAGATGGGGGAAAAACTCAAGGTAAAACCTGAATAAATTATTGGAGAAACAGCAAATGCAGATGCCTCCACACAGGGTACGAGGGATCACTGAATGTCTGATGAGAATGGAAATGATTTAAATCATAACCTATGAGCTTCACATTCAGCAGACCTCAACCCATTTCAACACATATGGGAGATTTTGCACCAACATGACAGACAGTGCTCTCCACCCCATCACCAAAAGAGAAGACAGTGATACAGTGAACAGTAGAATCACATTGAAGCTGTTCTCAGCACACGGTGGATCGACACCTCACTAAGACAATTGATGTCGTGTCACTTGGGTAGATTTTAAACTTGTCAGGTCTTGACTATGTCCTATTCCCCATGAGTACTACATTGAATCTGAAAGTAAAATGGCTTTTTAGCAAAGTAACTCAGGAGGTCACTGTTTCCTGCATGGATCAAGTGTTTGGCCACGTGGGGCAGCACATTATCACCTTAAAAAGTTGATTTAGTGAACATATTAGTCAACAGTTTATACATCCAAAGAGTGTCACTGACTGATGATATGTTTCTGAGAATTTAAGTCCAGTATTCACTCTCCTTTTAACTCTGTTTTGGTCACCACCAACTCTTGAGGCAAATATCAGGCTCTTTAGCTGCTCCACTGTGTTCACCTTAACCATGTCTGTCTGGTGCTGGGCAGGCAGCACACTGTGGAGTTTTTAGTTTTTGGTTTTTTTTTTAAATTTTTTAATAAAATGTCTATTTACTGTTGCTGGAAACAAAGCTGATGAGATTAATTAGATCAGACAAATGTATTATTTCAGCCCTTAAAACCATAGCAATAAACTGTGGCTGTGAACTGTGATTCCTTTTGCATTGTCACTTGTTACTATAAAATATCAATTATAGCAGCTTTAAGCATGGAAACGACTTCAAAAGGTTTCCCAATTATTCTCATGATCTCGTGTGCATCAGTTGATACTTGCAAATAGAAACCATCCTTTCCCCAACATAAACAGAGGAGACAGGGGAAAATTGCAGAAAATTGTTCATTTCTTGAAGCTCATCACAGTCATGAACGACTGTCAGTTAAGCTCTACCACAAACCTGATATTTGCTGCAACCAGACTTGATTTGCACACACAGCCTGGCTGCCCCCACCTTGTTGATAAGGAAGCAATGTGAAGCCAGTGCTCAATGAGGCCTGAAACTATGTTGGTATGTGCACACAGTATAAATCCAAGCTGTCAGACCAAGATCACAGAGGGCAGAATCCACAACATTAGACCTTTTGTCTGTTCCCTTTTGTATCCTAAGGTATAAAGTAATCAGAGGTTAGTCATCCCAGTAACCGTACCATGTGCATTTTACTGACGTCACATCACATGCTTCCTATCTACTGACGCTCAGATTTTTCATTGAGATGCCTCAAGCTGCCATTTCAATCATCTAAAACATTTAAAGTCACTTACATGGCAGCAGGGTGAAAAACCCAACCTGAGAATGTCTGTTCCTAATGAGTGTGCGTACACTGTGTGAGCCTATGTGTGTTTGTTTGCATGCCTGCACAGATCCACATGTAACACTTGAATATGGCCACTCAACCCACATCTAAGGCCACATGCTGATTGCATTTTTTAGGCCAGGCTGAGGGGTTATCCATGTTATGTTCAGGCTGGAGCTAAGTGAGGCAGACAAACAGCTCACAGATGGGTTAGTAGCAACTTGGAGCCTCAGGAACCACTGAAGTCAAGCTGTGTCAGGCTCAGACATGTGTCAGTCAGTCATCCATTACATGTAGAAAACAGACAATAACACTTCTCAGACTGCCCGCTGTATCACATCATGTGCTGCCACACAGACCAGCTCCCTGCTGCTTTATCCTCAAAGTTACTCACAGATGAGGGGCCAACCTTCACTTACCGAGTTTGTTGTTGCTCTAACAGGATGCTTGTGAGGAGTGCGACAGGGTCTACTCCAGTGGCTGTGTATCCTGTATTTTAGGCCATCGGTGTATTTTTGTCCACACTGTGACGCACACACAGAGAAAGGCCCCTCAGTTTACTAAACTTTTAAAATGTTATCACCGCATCACTTCACCAAATCATATAAATCCTTCTGGCATTAAACACTGTTTTTCATGGAACTAATAACCATGAGTGCATGGACCCAAAATTATACCATTTTCAAAAATGAGTGGACTTCTTTTTGTTCCTCCTTATTTTGAAAACAATCATTCATCATGATGAAAAGTTTGACATGTGGTATTCATTTATTTAACCGACAATAAATGAGGTGAGGTCAGAAAAAGAGCTGAGATTTCATTCTGTATTTACAAAAAATGTGTTTTGTTCTGATGCTAAGAGAAAAACTAGAGATATATTGAAGCATCATTTCTGTCCTGTCTGCTCCCGATGTTCATCCTTCCCTCCATACTCAGCTATTTCTTTATAATTTGATGTGATATTTCCAATTAATGAAAACTTAATACATTGTCGCTGCAGTTACAGTGTTGTACAGCTGTTCACAACAGCAGTCACAAAGTTGTCGTTCATCTGTTCAAACAAGTTGCCAGAGGTGTGACTTTTGAACAAACACAAGGACAATGAAAACATTTCAAAGACCAAGCGTGTCAGTGACTTTCAGATGAGTCATGAAGAAAAAACATCTTTCACCACGTTTCACCCACTTCCTTCATGATTCAAAGGTAATCTAAGTAATCTTAACATCAGGGAGTCGACAGCTGTGTGATGTATCACTCCAGATACTGGATCTGCTGTAGGAGAGGAGCTTTTGCCAAAACTTGTAAATGGATGTTTGGTAAAAACTTGAGTTGTGGAACATTTATGCAAACAGAAAGCTCTTTGTTCAGGGTCAAAAGAAACAATGGTTTTGCAGCTCTTGTTTTGAGTCTTTTTCTGACAACTAAGACAGAAAGCTCCCCTGTAAATCTTTGAGGAGTGCAGTGATGTGCGGTGCAACTGGGTCATTCTGGTTATACCCCACTTAGATTTAATCAGTTTGTCTGTTTCTTACACATTTTTACTGCCTGTGGTGAAATGTATTTGGTCTGTTTTAAAGCTTTTCGTCCCATGATAAATTGGTTAAGGTCTGAACATATGTAGAGTGTTTGAGCAGCCTGTCACAGCTCGTCAAGACCAAATAGACCTCTGCAAATAAATATTGGCCTGCGAGGGAATAAAGCTGAGGTTTGGC
>CM076655.1:8267229-8292619 GCA_038496675.1 Rachycentron canadum
TGTGTGTGTGTGTGTGTGTGTGTGTGTGTGTGTGTGTGTGTGTGTGTTTGTTTGTTTTTGAGTAGAAGCTGACAGCATATCTGGACCTGACTCTGAGGACCTGCTTTGTGATTCCTCTGAACACCTCAGTGGTGCTCCCTCCTCAGGACCTCATTGACCTCTTCTCACAGCTGATGGTGAGTTGATAAGCTTGTGTCCTCAGGGTGCTAACAGAATCTGAGGGTGCAGCTGCCAATATAAGAGGCCCAGCTAGCTCGGATGATAGAACAACTATAGTTGCACTGTACTCTCGTTCACACTCATGCATGAGCTCTTATATTAGGGAAAAATCAACACCCATGGAAATTTAGGGATCTATTATAATAACAGATTTCATCCTAATAAATTGAGATTAGTCTGTACACCTCACCTACACCTACCCCACAGAGAGTCATCCACCACCACATTTTCTCTGTAGATAAGTGTGTCTCAGGTCCATTCTACACATTTACCACACTATCAAACTGACAGGAAATGTATGTCTGTCTCAAATATGTGTAATGTAGACTTTGAAGCAAACTGCAGCTTTGTAAAGCTTCTGCCTGTTATTCAACACCATCACCCACAAATGTTTTTATTTTTTTTCCGTTGCTAAGTAGGTCTTCCGGTCCTTTTGAGTCATATTTGTACACTATGATTGTACACTCATTTATACTACATACTGTATATTTTGTATATGTTATTTTGGCACTTTCCTATTGTGAACACACCTCATGGATCAGTAGTACTGTATTAAGAAAGTTGGTTATGGCGTGAGTGCCTGCAGCAATTCAAGCAGCTGAAGCTCTGGGAAGCTTTATCTATGCTAGTGACTGTGATATGTTTTGCAGATGCAGTAATTAGTCATAAGCCATATTTTGATACTTTTCATGTTATTTTGCTTTTGTCCGAATTTGGACCAACATGTTGGGCATCATCATCATCATCAAAACACTAAAGGAGTAAACATCTTTGGAAGAATGATGTTCATCCCCTCAGTGGAGTTCAGAGACTTGTAGAATCAGTGCCAAGGAGCATTGAAGCTGTTCTGGTGGCTCATGGTAGTTTTTCTTTAAATCTTCTAGGTGTCAAGAAGTAGACCATTTAACTCACATATGGTTGGTGCTGTTACATCCTATCATATATACATAATCATTTTTTGAGTTTTTAGGTCATGTCACTGAGGTTTAAAAAAATAATTTTCACTGTGGTGTCCACCATGACACAAACATTTAGCATTTGGTGGGTAACGGTGCATCTAACTAGCGAGTTTCATGAATTTAATTTGTGCGGAAGCAATGCAGAAGTTTGGAGTTGACTCATTAAAGTCTACAGGCAGGTGTGTCCACTGACCTGCTTTCCTTTTTAGGAACCTCAGTACTAAAATTCCTTCATGGTCTGTCTCTTTGTCCCAGTCTGGCTCTTACCGCAGCTATCTGGTGCATGAGGATCTGGTGGTGACAGAGCGTATTGATGACATCAAACCTCTGGGCTTCTACATCCGCCGGCTGTGTGATGGAAAGGAAACTTACAGGATGCAACGTCGTGCCAGCCTGCCAGGTATGGATACAGTGCACACCCAAAACTGATGACATTTTGTCATGTTTGGAAAGGACCACTGTGTGCCAGAACTTTTTTTTTTTTTTTTTACACATACGTGGAAGCAAAAGACTCACAGGCTCTGGAGGACATTTTAGTTGGCAGCAGTTGACTCATATATGAGTGATGACATAGTTTACATCTCAATGAAAAAAAAATGTTAATAAAAAATACACAAAACATTTAAAATCTGGTTTGACTTCTTAAGTCACTCCATGGTAAATTATGGTGAAATAGTGACATATTAATATTTCTCTGGTGAGTAAGATCAGGAGATTTTAAAATGTGACTGGCACTATGGCTATGACTCAGCTAAGTTAACACGTTTTACCAGTCAAATTGCCAGAGAGGACAACTCTAATATACGGGGTTACTATAGTTACTATAAATAGAGACTTGAATGAAATTACTTCAGGATAATCACAATTTTGTCCATATAAAACAAACACTTTTCTACTCCTACCTACTTCTTAGAAAAAATAAACATCAGTTTCAACTTTAAGATTTTGAGTCCAATTTGAAAAGGTGTTGAATGCATGTGTGTAATGTTTGTGTCTCTCTGCATCTGTCAGGTGGAGGCATCCATAAGCGCTCTGCAGACGAGTGCTTCACCATCCACCACTTTGAGAACAAGTTTGTGACAGAGACCCGGATCTGCAAGGCTTGATGGGAAAGAAATGAGTATAGGTCTGAGAGAGAGCGTGAGAGTGACAGAGAGAGTGATGGAAAGAGCCAGAGTGACAGAGATTGACAGAGTTGATGGGAGTTGGAGCAAGAGGGAACAACTTTCGGAAGAAAGTTACTTTTGTATAAAACTCTAACCCCAGTTTTTGCCTCCCCTGCTTTAATCCTTAGTGATGAGTGAATTTATGTTACATTATAGTCTAACCCTCCTCCCCTGCTGTATTCCTCTGAACCTGAATATTAGCTCACAGCTACCTTGCTCAAGTGCTCACTAGCTAGTCCTGTATTGATAACCGGCGTCAGCCTGCTAAATAAGGATATAACTAAGTTTCATTTGTTATGCCGGTTTTTGTTCTGTTGCTCCCTGCAGACTTATCTTATCGTTGTTACTGTGTTTCGACACCTAGTCACCTCCAAATGAAAGTTGTCATTCTACTGAATATCCTTGTGATACTGAGAAGTCATTCATATCAGACTTGTCTGTGTGTCAGCCTACTGTTCCAGCTCTTTATGGGGTTTATAGAGCAGCCTTGATGTTAGTGTTTTATAGCACTAGTCACCCTGGAGATTTACAGTACTGTACAGTTACAGTGCACCTGTAACATGTTCATTGTGTTTTTTTAATGGATAGCACCAGAAATGCCGAAGCCCACAGCTCTCACCACTTTGTAGATATTTCTCAGAGTGCCCTGCTGCTCCCAGGGGCCTCTGGTGTCCTGTTGTATGAGGATTTCATATAAACCTGTTGGTGAACAGCCCAGCACCCTATACAACCAGTGTATGTGTTTGTGTAAAAACCTCATTTGTGATTTAAAAAAAAAAACAAAAACTTGAAGGATGGTTGATGAGCTGAAGGCATGAATAAGCTAAAGGGAAATTTCACAAAATTGTTGAATTTTTATTTAGAAAATTTTAGTCCCATAACTTGGAATTAACTTTACTGAGACCACAAGAAATAATTTCCTGTAGGTTTCATATATTTTGACCAACACTACATATTTAAAGTTGTCACAAGAAAAAATTACCTACATACATGTTTTATTTGATTTTGAAAGTCCTGAAGAAGAAGCTTGCCTGATAATGGATTTTAACCATTTAAATTCATTTTCAAAGGTTTTCCATGCAATGTCAGCACAGAGAGACAATCAGACAGGAAGTATGCTTGTAAAAATGTGTTTCTGTCTCAGCTTTTTAATGAATACTAGAAGGTTAGATTGAAAACAATGTTGTGTGCAGCTACTGAACTGAACTTCACTTTGTTGTTGAATAAAGTTGCATTTCTTTACCTACTAAATGTCTTGGCAGTTTGCTTTTCTTTAAAGCACCGTTGACAGCAGTACTTAAGAAAGCCTACAGTCATCGTTTTATTATCCTATGCTATTGTTTCATAAACCTGCATCCAGATGACAGATGTGGCCGGACTAGGGGTTTTCCTGTATTTTGTATTTCCTGATGCTGTTGGCACTGATGGCATGATCATGCTTCATAACAGGAACAGCTCACTCTTCACCAAGACTGCAAATTAAGAAAGAATAGATACAACTTTTTATTTTAAAAAAATAAATAGAAAAAAATCACATATTGAGACTCTTCCATATTTTTACATACTGGTTTGCATGTAAATTGTATTTGCGTAGTTTTTAGTGATGCATAGAATTTATGTCAGGCCTTAGTGGTTAAGATTTGTTCCTTCAACAGCAGAGCTTAGACTGTAGTCTAGTCATCCTCTGCCTCCTCTCCCCCAGCTATGCAGGACAGTCTCCTGCTGAAAGCCATGCTCTCTGGTATCTCTGGCTTGCTCAGTCGCCTCCAGAATTCATCAGTTGTGAAATAGTACATGAGTGGGTCCAGGCTGCAGTTCAGGCTGGCCAGGCAGAGCGTGAAGGGGTGACATCGCAGAATCAGATCCCTAAAGGTGCAACTTCTCAGAGCTTTGGCCTTGACCAAGAAGTCCAGGGGCATAGTGACATGGTAAGGAGCAAAGCACACTAAGAAGACCACAGCACAGCTTAGCACCATCCTTAACGCCCGCTTCTTCTCCCCTCTGTCATGAATTGCCCCCACTGTCGGATCCCGGAGGCTCCCAGCAGTTAAACAGGTGCAGGCTAACACCAGGATGAGGGGGATGATGAAGCCCACTAGCTCGGCTATGATGAGGAGAACCCAAGCTACCGGAGTACTGATATCCCTCATGGGCAGCTCTGAGAAACACACCGTTGAGTCACCTGTGAGCGGGTTATTGTATTGTTCAGATTTGGGGTTCCTCAGCAGAGGAAACGGCAGACAGGCCAGGCAGACAAACAGCCAGCCAGCTGCACAGGTAAGCATGTCCCTCTTTCTCCTGGAGGAGTTGTACCTCAGCGGACTCATGATGAGCTCACAACGACGCATGCTGACACACACCAGGAAGTAGATGGAGGCGTACATGTTGACATACTTGAGATAGAAGCAGAACAGGCAGAGAGGATGACCAAATTGCCAGGTGTTGTTCAGGTAATAGTAGATCCGTAGAGGCAGAGAGAGGACCTGTGAAGAGCAGAGATGAAGCAAAAAGCAAAAAGATTAACCATCCATTCTGGCAAGCAATTAATTGTTTAAAGGAATTGTCCACCTTGTTTATATTCTAATTTAGTCTTATTATGTGGTCGATCAGGGGACTAATATTAGCTTCAACTGAACTTAAAGGGGCATTTTTTCACAGCTTCTCAGCAGTGAGGAATGTTTGTTTTATTTTATGTCAGATAACCTTGTCACCCACAACTCCCCAAACTTGTCACAACTTTACATCTTCCATTTCTATGTCTTGACATTTGATAGGTTAAAAGATTTGCTTAATTTCTATCCATAATTTCTATTTGTCATTCATGAGAAAAACACAGAATCATTTGATGGTTCATAACTTACTATAAGACATATTAGTTGTAAGTTTACAGAAAGATGTAATCATGCAAAATATTTGACATTAGTATAAAATATTGAAGATTTACTAAAATATGACTCATTGTTTATAAGAGTTATTGAATATATTTATTGATATGTGTTTTTCTTTCATCCTTAATGACAACTGAGCAAAGTCCATCCACTGATGAAGGCCACAAGATGTGACTGACAGCTCTGCAAGAAATGTAATAAGTCCACTTTGAGTTATACCTTAAGTTTTCATTTATTAATTATTTATACTACATTTGTGGATGCTTCATAACGGAATGAATGATTATTGACAAGTACATTAATGAATACTTGATAAATGTTGATACCTGCTCGCAAGAGGGTTCTCACAGGTCCTGAAAAACCTGGAAAAGTGGGTTTCCAGTCGTCGGAAAATTTGAGAAAAAGTATATTGTGTTAAATATTGTGTTCTGGAAAATTATATCAGCATTGTCCCATTTTTTATGTTATGTCAGGATGATGTTGACGTCCAAATGATATAGGCCAGTTTATGGATGACAGTCTTTTGAGGTGGCTGCTGTCAGGTTTGTTTGGCGATGCTTTGAACACACCATGTCGTCACATCACTTTTGATGATTTACAACAAAAGTGTCAGAAAATCAGAAAAATGTAAGTTACATGATTCTTTAAATGTCTTAAGTCTCGGTTGGTTGCTAACTGTGGTAATTGTTATTAGGTTCATAGATGAACATATTCTTCCCAACTTGTTTTAAACTGTTGAATGATGGGTTAGCATTATTCAGTGTACTTGCTAGCTTACGTTGCCTGCAACTAAAGGTTAAAGGTTCGTGATTCAGCTCTGGAATTTCAAACGTGTGTTGGTTCATTGCTGAGAGTTGGCTGATAATAAACAAGAAACCAGGGTCAGTACAATGAACGGGAGTCCAACTGTCTGTTACTCAAACACCAGCTAAATGCACGTTAACATCTCTTTTTACTTTGCAGGCATCTTTGTTTTACCTGGAACCCAGTGCTGTGTGCTTCAGGTAAAACGGATCATAAAATGACATGAAACGGTTGTAGTGGTTGTTCTCAGTAGATGTAATTAACTTTGTTAACTTTCTTTTACTAGTGAATTAGGCTGAAGTATAATACGCTGGTATTACTCACTGGGAGTGAAGCTTCAACTCTGTATCATACAACTAGTTACTATCAGTCTAGATTTGTCAGCAGGTTCATTTAAGTTAAGTAGGCTACAGCAATAGTTATTCTTCAGGTTATAAAAAAATAATGACCATAATAATGATAAATTGTGATATGGTTCTTGCAATCAACTTTATCAAAATTATTTCACAATTTATTAGGCATGTAAGAGATGATTTAATAGGTAAGTTTAGCCGGATATAAACTGTACTTATTTTAAATCAGACTTCCACAAATAGGAACATATTGGTTTATGGCATGATTCATATCTGTCATGTGAGCTATCATCACTAAAATAAGAAAAATGAAAAATTCATCTCTAGAAAAGAGTGGGCACCCTGTTCCAACTACACTGTGTCTCAAGTGTGTCTCAAAGGGTTATCAGTTGAGAGAGTAATTCATTGAATGATCAGTAAAGAGCAGAATTACACTAATCAGCAGAATTAGGGGAGATGAGAGAACACATAAACATTAACACTACAGTTGTTTGCAGAGGTTTGGACTGCTGTGGTCACAGGTAAAGTTTCCTTCTGATGACTTTCCCAAGGATGTAGATCCTGTCTGTGTATCACTACTGCAGCTAAACCTTCCCGCAACTTATCTGCAGTCATGTGAGTTGTTTTTGCTCTGCCTTCCTGCACTGCTGATGTGTACTTTTACATGAACGTTGTCTTGGTCTTCATGATCTCATTTAAATGTACGCAGTTCCTTTTAGCCAGTGACATTTAAAGCTATGACATCCTTTTCTACCATGTGAAGGCTAAAAAAAAATCATCTGTCATTGATTTAGTTTGTTGATGGTTGTCAAGTGTCATCATAAGGTTTGAAGAGTCAGTGAATTACTTGACTATACTTGTCTATGAAATCATCTCTTACATGCTACCTAATAATGATTCTTCACTTAGAAGTCCCAATGTCTTTTACAAGTGGAACAGTGCACAAACCTTTGCACATGTCGCAATTGCTGTTCCATTTTTAAAAAAGGTTTTTAGCTGATTAAATGTACACTGAATTCTACTTAACTTTTATAGAGAAGTTTTTATTAACTTGTTTTTACCCCAGACTCCAGGGGTGCCCAAACTTTTGCACACAACTGTAAATGAATAAAATGATTTGAATAAAAAATAATAAAACAAATATGAATGAGATAACACAGGATTTTTACCTGCAACAGGTCAGCCACAGCCAGGTTCATCATGAACACCACAGCCTTCTTGGTTTCTCTAACGTAGACCCTGAACACCCAGAGCGCCAGCACGTTACCCAGTAGACCAGGTGCTAAGATCACACTGTACACCACTGCATACACATGGTGCTGGTACATCCGAAGATCTCCACTGTTTTGACAGCTTTGGTTAGTAAAGTTCATCTTAAGCCAAGAGCCGTTTTCTGGTAATTGTTAAGACAAGCTGCCTTGTGAACAAACAGGAAGCTTGTATCAGGAAAGCTGCTTGTAGTCTGGTGATGAGTTTGTTTGAGCACCCATGCTGTCCATTATGGCAAAGACAAATTAGTGCTGTGACCTGTGTCACTATAGTTCTGGTCCCTGCAGCATCCCACAGAAAGAAATGATGTCTTCTTAGTGTAGTCAAAGTTTCTGTCCAGCGTTGATTAACTGTCTGTATTTCAGGTCAGGATCAATCCCAAGAACATGGCATCCTGGTAGAGGTGAGAAAAGTCAGACAAGTTAAGGATATTTCTAATGTGAAGTTGTGTCCAGAAGACACAAAGCAGAAAGGAGAAAAAGTCTGTCTTTTTGAGTGTTGTCATTTCATATCAAGAGCAGCCATGTCTATGTTGGTTTCCTCCCACAGTCCAAAAACAAGGTTAGAGGAAACTTTAAACTGCGACAAACAGGCCTTCTGTCCTGCATTTAACCAAGCACATGCTGGGATAGACACCAGGATGATAGTTGTGTTGCTGTAAATCAGCCTTCAATGGCAGTATGTTTTGCATGTTGCACCGTAGCTTGTAGAAGGAGCCATTATTGATAATATGCAAGTGCAAACACACTCACACTTGTCAGCTATGGCCTCAGCTTGTTGCGCCGTGTGTTTACTGGTACATATCATAAAAAAATGTGTGAGATAGCAGCTCATTGCAGTGGCATTTACAGTAAATATGCAAACCCACAGAGAAACTGATGCATCAGTCTCCCACATAGCGTTCATTGTGTAGCATCTCCACCTGCAGAGAGGCCTACAATACACCAGTGTGATACGCTTGGGAGCATCAGTGAAACTTGTGTGGTTTGCAAGTTACAAAGGGTACACAGTTAACATGGTCGACCATGACAAACCCATCTTTATTGAATCTGCTTAGATATGAGGAACAACCCTTTTTGTGGTGAACTGACACATAATAATTTTTTTAATACTTTGTACTTTATACTTAATAATTATTACCTTTTATTAAGATTATCTTTTCTCAACACATCTAGCAGTACAGAATGAAACTAATATCAGAAAACTGTGGATATTTTAAGAAACTGTAAGCTGTGATGTGCTTGACTTCAAATGGAAATGCTCAGTAATGTCGAGAACTGAAATTCCCAGCTTGTAGGCTGACACCCACAGGTGTCAAGTAGATGTACTCTGGTCTACTTGCTTTTTGCTACAACCCATATGAACCATCTAAACTTAACCATCTTAACTTATTGTGAGGTAGAGTGAAGTGAGAGATTGGAGCTTTTATTGTTTTGGTTATACAGATAGGAGTTAGGAATTGCTGATTTTATTAATCATGTTGGGGTGGACCTACCCCACGGCCCTACCCTCCCTCCCCTGAGGGTGACATGCTGAATTTGAGGGGGAGTGAGATGATTAATAAAACAAAAGAACAAAAAGACTCAACAAATTTCCATTCATTTTGCAGAATTTTCTCTAACCTTTGCTTTTTTTTTAGTGAACGATAATGTAAATGGAGGCAAATGAGACATTTCAAGGGGAATTCATTAACTGTATTAGATAAGTTGTAATGTAGTGGTATACAGAGTACAGTATTTCAGAAATGTGGAAAGTTCAAAATTGTACTTAAGTGAAGTGAATGGACTTTCCCGCAAGGTCATAAACATGGAGAGGATTTTGGATAAGTAAAGAGGCGATTTGGACGCAGCACAGCTCTGCTTTGAGCAATATAAACTCTTCCACAGTACTCTGGCCTCTGCCTCTGCTCTCTGACTGCCTTTTATCCTGCTTCACAGTGCGCAGACCAGGCTCCCAGTGGAGTCCCACTCTTCCCTTTGGCTTCATTCACCTCTGACCCAACTGTGATTTCTGGTTTGATTCTTTTCTCTTTGCTCTCACTGGCTCATGTACAGTGAGAGGCTGTCTGTGTGATATGAGGGGACTTTTCAATCCAATCCGTGTTGGACTCTCATTTCCTCCTTGTGGCTTGACACAATGGAAATAGATGAGCAGTGTTGACCTATCAAGACCAGCGAATCTGTGATGTATAAACGTCATTTTATTATGAAAGCAGCCATGTTGTAAGTCGTCCTGTCTTGTTGATATTTGATACATGAAAAGTTTGAGTTGTATGAAATCTCTGTTTCAGAAAAGAGTTGCACCCCCACCTTAGGATTCAGCACCATTAGTCCTAAGATCTTGCCAATGGAAACACATAATTTTATCTGCTATGATTCATTTTTCTGTGGGTTGTTGGTGTGTTACAGCTTTTCCATCTGGCCTCATGTTGGCAGTGGGCACCCAGGTCCCTCCACGTGTGCTGCTACAACACACAAAACATGCCATGACAAACCCCTCTCCCATCACAAATACTGAACCCTTACATGAACACATAAAGGGAACACACAGGCACCATGACACTGACCTACACACACACACACACACACACACACACACACACACACACACACACACACACAGATACACACTACATTACAGACATTCCACACACTGGAGAAACATAAGAGAGCCCCTGTGAGGCATGACTCCACACTGAAAACATCCAGCCCCTCACACCAAAGCTCACACTCCCTGTATTTTTTTAGTTCAGAAGATTGACATTATCTCACCTCTGTCTTCAATCTCGAAGCCACATCGCATCCAAAAGCAGAAGGGTGAAGCATCAGCTAATACGCATGCCATCCCCCCTCCCTCTTCCCTTCTAACACTATTCTGTTTCTCAGTTCCACCCTGTCTCTCTTGTTGTTCCCCCGATAAACAATTTTTCTTGTGTTTTACTTGTTACGTTATTTCCTGTATTGATTTCTCTCTGTGTATCTGTGTATCTCTATGTCTCTGTCTGCCTCTCTGTCCCTTTGTGTCTCTCTGCTGTACTCAGGGTTTTAGCACACACAGGGCTTCCTGTGAATGTAGGGGTGTGGTTTACAAGAATATTTGACACCATAACTTCTCCTATTATGCTCATCGCCACTTCTTTTCTTGTTGACCATGATATGTCTTGTGTGTCCTGTTCGAAGCCAAATCAAAACATTGCAACCTGTCAGATGTCACTCAGGTCTAGAATCATTGCTAATATTAGAAACAAAAATGTTTTTTTTTTACCTTTTTGAAACTGCTTTTGGTTTTCTCATTCTTCTTCTCACATATTTCAGAGCATGATTTCAGTACCAAATAAAACCTGAGGCTTTGGTGGGCGGGTCAGATACCTGGCAGTTTTTGCAGAGAAGTGAAGAGGTCACCTCAAACTTGGCTCATATTCGGGTTCAGCAGATGCAAGAGGAGGTGAGTGGGTGGGTGGAACGGGGGCATGGGGGGTTTCCAGTTTAAAAGCCGACCTCAGAGCCTGGCAGTTACTGGTTTTTCAGAACTGCGCCAACTGCTGCCAACTGTCTTTACCACTTTGCATTGCAAAAGGAAGTACAGCAAAAATGAACTAGCACCTGTTTTCATTTGCTTCCATACAGATGAAACTTCATTATGAACCAGTCTGAGAGACACAATAGAGATGAGCCATCAAAGCACCAGATGAGACAGAAAGTAGACTTTTATTTGCAGTACAGTCGCATTCACATACAGCTTAGGTGGTTGTTACATAGCTTATTTAAAGTTCAAAACTGTGGTTTTAGAACAGAGCTAACTTCCCATATAATGTATTATTAATAACTATGAAAAATGAAATTCACAGACATTGTACATCTGCTCATGAAACAGATGTACATAATTTTAGTTCCTCAGTTAAAAATTTCCTAAGAGGCTCTTTACATTGAGGCCAAAATTGAAATTGAAATCCTGCATCTTGGATCTTCATTTGGTGTTTGTTTGTTTGTTTTTAAGTGCAACACAAATCATCACAGAGACCACTTTTTGTCATGTTTAGCTCTTTCACCCCATGAGGGAAATGCAAATTTGTTTCTGAATAATGCTACTCTCTGTCTGAGCAGTTACTCTCCATGCTCATCAGTCTGTGAGGTGCTAAATGCTGGGTTGGGGAGCCGACAGGGGAGGAGAGCATCGAGGAGGAGATGGAGGAGGTGCGTCTGGTGAGGTGCAACCTGAACTCAGTTGTTAAAAAATAATAAAGCAGGGGGTTGAGGCAGCAGCTCAGGCTCGCCAGGCATAGAGACACCGGGTGGAACTGCCTCACAGCAAGTCTGGTAGGACAGTGGGTGACTATGTCCTGCGACACCATCAGGTAGAATAAGAAGTTGAGGTGGTAAGGGCCAAAGCAAACCCAGAAGAGAGCCAAGCAGCCCAGCACCATCTGCAGGGCACGCTGCTTCTCACTGTTTGTCAGCTTCTCACTATATTTGTCCATCTGGCTGTTGGAGGTGACCGACTGGAGTCGGCTACGTGCCGCAGAGTTGAGTCGAGCTGTCGAGTTTTGCTCGTCCTGGGTCTGTCTTTGTTTGAGGGACTTAGCGATGCAGATGGAGCTGTAACTGATACAACTCAAAGGAATAACAAAACCAAACAGCTCAGCTAGAGCCATCATGGTGACTGCCAAAGAGGGAGCCAGACGCCGCATGGGCAAGTCTTTGAAACAGCTCCCAGAAGTATAGCTGTTGGGATTGTTGGTGCTCATATTCAAAAGTGGTGCGTGAAGCTTGGTGTAACCTGAAGGGTGTTGAGTAGAAGTGGCACCAAGAGAAAAGGACAAGTTATTGAATGTGTCGTTGCTGGCACTGGTGCCACTACCACCGGTTCGCATCAGAATGAACGGCAAACAGGCCAGACTGACCACTAGCCAGACAACAACACTGATCAACAGGTCATAGCGCCGCCTCCACCGACGAGCAGCGAATGGATCAAGGAGAAAGACACACCTCTGCATGCTGATGCATACCTAGACACACAGGAAACAGACAAAACAGTGACATGAAGATCAGAGATCAGATCAGATCAGATTTAGAGCTCACTCAGTAAAACTGTTTCCGAGAACTGAAAAGACAGAGAGTCACCGTCTTAAATGCAAATTACTTCCTGTTGTTCCCAAAATTACTAATTGTTTTTAAAAAGTCATGTGCTGACAATTGAGAGAGGAATTGTCAAACTGTCATTTGAGTTTCCGTATTTGTTATCATCCAGATTTCACCAGAATGATCTTGACTGAAGTGCCTGCTTACCAGGAACACTATGGCAGCGTACATGTTGAGGTATTTGAGGTAGAAGCAGAACAAGCAGATGCCTCGCCCAAAAGGCCATGTGTGTGTGAAGTAATAATATATCCTGAGGGGTAGAGAAAGGATGTGGGCCAGGTCAGCAGCTGCCAGGTTTATCATGAAGATCACTGCCTTGGTCTTCTTTCTGCAGGGCAACATGCAGAGGAGTTAGCCACGTCCAGGGTGTATCTTGTGTTTTATGTGTCTATTTAAGTGTATGTACCTAATATGTCTGCAGAGGACATAGAGAGCAGTGGTGTTGAGCAGCAATCCAGGGATGAAGACCAGCAGATAGAAGTAGGTGTACATCTTGTCCATCTGCTGATCCCAGCTGGTCATGTTGTGGTTACATTGTGAGGAGTTAACCAGGGACTCCTTCATCCCAGGCATATTCCGAGTCATTCCGTCACTCACACGGACACTGGAAGCATAATTCAGCAAAGTCTTCTGTTGTCAGTCCTTCAACTTCTCACTGCCATAACACTGCAATGGAAACAGTTGACATGTAGTGGAAAAACATTATAGTATCTGTGGAACACTGATCCCTTATTGGTGTCATTTTCTAATCAGACACTGTTTATAAATGTTTTATGTTTCAACTACTGGCTTCAAAACAGCTGTAAGTCATTACTCATAATAACTTTTTTCCTTGCTAGGTTGTGACAAATCCCACTGGTTGTTGTTTTGCTCCTCCTGTATAAGTAAGTTTTAATTCATTGGGCACCTTTTAATATCAAGCTTACAAAGTGCTTTATGAAAGAATAAATAACTTTTCATTTTGTGCACTTTTTAGCGACCTCTAGGAAAAGAGTTAAAGCAGGCCAAAACACAGAATCAATTCAATGTTATAACTCTTACAAGAGCAGGCTCTGTGGACTGTTTGTAATTTGTGTTTCAGTGTACATTTCATACCACTTTAACATCTACTCCACAACATTTTAGAGCTAAATATTGTACTTTTTAGCTATAGTTATTTTTTATGCACAAGATATGACTAGCTTATAAGACAGGGATCATATGTCTGCATTTCTGCATTTTAGTTCTGAAAATGTTGCTTATTTTCAGTACTTTTCCTAATATCTTTTATGTCACATGGAATATATTTCAGTTAATATTTTGGTACCTCTTTTTAGTAAAACACCTCTCATTAGTCTATCTAAGGGTTTTATGGGTTGATGTTTGGGACCCTTCAAAGGGTCCTATGAAAATTTTGAGGGGCCACTGACACGAAATGATTTGCAAATATTTTAACTTTTGTTTTTGTTTTGTTTGTCACACACTTTAATTTATCACAGATGCAAGGAAGTCCTCTAACTGGCCAAAGATTGCAAAAGGAAATGAGAAGAAGCAAAAAAGAGCATTTAGTCAGCTTATCGCTGAAGCCCTTCCTTCTTCCATTAAGATGCCATCAAACCCTTCCTCCACTGCTATATTGAGGGAAGTGAAACAGTTACTGTTTTTGCCGCTTCACTGTATTTTTTGACATACATTGCTACTATCAGCTATTGAGGCTATCAGTCTGCTGCTGTTGTCATCCCTTCTATCATTTTACCTTTATAGTTCGGAGTTGTGTCTCATCATCATTATCTTACTTCATTTGAGGAAGCGAGTGTCTAGCAGGTCAGCTTTTGTAAGAACTTATTAGAAGATAATTTGGCAACCTGCATTTTTGCAACGTCATTGTGCAAGACGTATTTATCAGTGGGAAAATGCTTTGAAATCAATCCCAATGTCGTAAAATTCAGTCAAAGCAGTTATT
Organism: Rachycentron canadum; assembly: GCA_038496675.1. Lineage (NCBI taxonomy): Eukaryota > Metazoa > Chordata > Actinopteri > Carangiformes > Rachycentridae > Rachycentron > Rachycentron canadum. The sequence goes on from CM076655.1 coordinate 8,281,968, forward strand.
ATATATATATATCATTGCAAATGATTATTTGAATGACAAATAATCCAAAACTTCCTTTACTTCTTATTCTGCTGATTTGAATTTAAAATAAAAATCAAACATGTGATACGTACATACTAATAGACACAGATGTTTAGGTATTCAGTGTAATATTTACATATTACACTGCGTGCAAAGTCAAAGAGGCTTTAATAGCAGTTCTGCTGTCAGCAGCAAAATCTGATGCGTGACTTCAAATCTTCACACAAAGCACTGCACCATTATTAAAATAAAAAAACAAAAAAACTAAATACATGTCATTACCTTGTGTTCTTCTCTTACATGATCAGCTTTGGAGAGAAGAGGTCAGACCCAGAAATGACCGCCAGTGAGCACATGTTTCTCACTCCTCTGTAAACAGCAAACTGACAAACACACGCTCTTCTTCAAGTTGTGCAGTGGCAAACGGGGTCAACAGCAGACTTTCATGATGCACCTTGGAGGCAAAAAACAAAACAAAAAAAAACTGTGAGTGAGCACGTGAGCCTGTTAGCGTTAAACCCTCCACTAATGTGGTTTCTGTTTGAATGTGTAGTTGCATCAAGCGGTTGTGTGTTGAGCGGGCTTAGACTAACACTGGGTGCCTTGGTTTGGCGATGAGGGGAAGGGGAAGCTCTGCCCTAACGCAAGTAAATGTTTCTCTACTACTTGCTACGTCAGAGAGGACATTGCAACGTGCAGAAAAAACATAAAATACAGTATTGGGTTTGCAGAGAGGGTGAGTGTGTGGTAAGAAAACAGAATGACAGCAGTATCCGGTAAAGACATTAATCTAACAGAAGACAGGCAGGAAGGCAGATATTACTTTCTTATACTTACCGCATACATTTTGAAGATTTCTGGAGCAGGTGATCTGATCAGTGGACACAGCAGCAGATCAGTTTATATGTATATATTTAGCCTGTGTTTGGGATTGTGACAAACGTGCAAATGCATATCTGCTTCCTCTATCAGATGCTAGACTTCCCTTTTTATAACGGCTGTTTATCAATGCAATAATCTTAAAAAGTTAATTTATGTATAAAGGTTAAAACTTCTCATTTGTGCTTTAGTCCTTAGAAGTTTAAAAGTGCTGGATTTTATTTTTCCTGTGGTTAAAGACGTTGAGAAGACAAAGATGTCTGAAAGGCACATTTGCAGAATGGTCATAGATTTAGTTATGTGGCATCTAGAAAAAAAAAGTCCACACACATTTCATCTGCAGTTGTATCCTTTCTGGTAGTTTCACAGCATTTGACATAAATTTACCACCAAACTAACAGCTTCTCTTGCAGACACCTGTGTGGCCTATGTGAGCATGGTGAGTGTCCTGTATTACGATAGGGTAGTTTCATATCTGCAGCTCAGTATAGATGCAGGGTATATCAGTATGTCAGTTAACATGTTGAACACAAAGAAAGATTTCATAATCAAAGTGTCTGTCTTTGTTCCAACTCATGTCCACTAGAGGTCAGAAAAGGCCAACACTCACAGCTACAGTATCCAGCTTGTTCCTCAGGTCCCTCATATGAAGGAGATATTTGAGGGGTGAGCTGTGGCTGTGGCTGTTACAAAATTTCAGCTACAGTCTTGACATGAACACGCAAGGGGTAAAGGCGAGCTCTTGCACACTTCTACCCTCCTACTCTTCTTATTTCCTGCTCGACTTCTATCCACACCAGTATGTTTGTCTTCCTCTGTGCTACCCTTGACCCCAAAACCCTCTCCAAGTCCATCCACTGTTGTCTCTGTTGCTGGAAACACATGTCCACATGAAGAGCTATCAAGCTGCAAACATATTAGCAGTAGTTAATCAAAAAGCTCTGTGCTTCTTTCTATTTTCTCTGAACTCATTCTGGATTGTATATCATTTCATTTAAAAAAAAAATGCTTTCAGGCTAACTGAACAATAAGTTCCCTGTTTATTCAATGTACTACTGACTCCCATTTTGCACCAGTCTACAAACTAAGCTTTTAGGGAACATACCAATGTTGCTGTTAGAGGCACAAGCAGAGTGGCAGAGTTTGTTCATGTGAGCTTGTGCTAATTACTGTAGATTGAGAGTTAATAGCTACCATGCTAACAAGCTGGGAACATGCTAGCACTAGTCAGTCAGAATAGCTCTGTAAGCTTCCTTCTATTTTTTTTAATTGTTTCAGAATTATATAATTTAATTTAATAATATGTTTGTTTGGTTTTTTTTTTTTTTTAAAAAACGTCTAAACTACTGTAAACGACATGTAATGACTAACATGCTAGCCAGCCGGAAACATGCTAGCACTATTTTTCTGTACTGTGTTGGATGATATAATTTAATTCAATAAAAACTTTTTTTCTTTTTTTTTTAAACTTGACTAACTGGATGATAAGTTTCCTGTTTTTTCACCAAAAAACAAATTGTACCCCTCACTTTGATCCTACAAACCAAGCCTAACCAAGCTTAAAGAAGTAGATGGTGCAACTAGGCTAGTAAGTTTTGATAGCTCCATCCATTTTGAATCAGCTCTCAAAGGTTATGAGACATTTACCATCCATCATCAAGTGAGTTACGTGTGCCAAAATCCCCACTGTTGAACTAAACACAAAATTCACCAGACTTGGCTGTAAAATCTGTGAATTCTGCTGCTACTGCTGTGACCGACTGTGAATCCAACTTAGGTTGTGTGTGATTAAAGTTGATTGCAAACTCACAAAATTTACTTAAAAGTTTTTACTAAATGGCCCATGAATTCACATGCAAACTCTGCTGACTCATTACTGTTTTGTGCTTCATGCAGTGTAACACAATGATTTAAGTTATTCAGTCAACACTGTTCTCTCGTACTTTGGAGCGTGTGCATGTTGCTCTGTGTAAGAGACTTTGAGCAGATCTGCAGTCTAAGGCCAGATTAAGACAGAGAGACCTCATTCAGAAGCAAACAATGGACCATTGCTTGAGTCATAATAAGCATTTGGCCTGTGACACAGCACACAGGCCAAGGTCCTCGACCGGATCAGGGCTGCCCTCTCCTCCAAGAACAACACCACACTGGCTGCTTGGTAAAAATGAAGAGGAGAGAAGAACAACTCCTCCATGGGTTAAAACCTACAGTCACGTTGACAAAGGCCAGATGGACTGGACCAACAGGCTCAGAAATAATAAATGCTGCCACGAAAGCATTTCAAAACAGACATTTAATGGCCTCAGACTTCAACATCGAGACACATTTAACTCAGCAGGTCAGTACGCTGCTGTCTTATAATAGCAATGGTTCATGGTCATAACATGGTCATAACATTAATATCTAAAATAATATAATGCACTGTGAAAGCTTGAGCTTTATAACAATAAAACTTAAGGGCTCAGTTTATTATAAAAGTACTTAACAATATATTTCAACAGCATGGACAGAAATCTCCATTTTATCCACAATCCAGTGCATTTGTGAGTGTTTGCGTGTGCTAAGCCTGAGTGATGATGTGTTGGAGTCTCTTTCAGAGGCTCTGCATGTTTCCGGACTATCACAATAGTCCTGATGTGGCTGGGTCTCAGGTCCCTGTAGTGTTCTCTCATTATAAACACAGATACATTCCTCTGCCCTCCAGTGGTGAATTAATCTGTAAAGCCCAGGCCATACCTCAGGATTTACCTCAGGACTTAACTAATCTTCTGAGCTATTCATTTGTCACTTCCAGGACCAAACAGCTGATTCCATATTTCTTTCAAAATCAGGGTTGTCCTTCAAACCCACCCTGTCCTTCTTTCCTGTGCATCGTCCCTGCTGTGTCAGAACTGACTTTCAGACATCTTTGTATCTTTACCATTGCTGGCCAGAGTGTGTGTGTCCCCGGGGAGAGTGTTTGCTGTGTCCTGGGTCTCAGTGTCGCTCCAGGGGATACTCTCGGGTCGGGAGCCAGACCCTTTTCCTCCCATGGTCAAGCTTTTCTGGAAGCTCTCTGAGGTGAAGTAGTAGACCACTGGGTCCAGGCAGCAGTTGAGGCTGGCCAGGCATAGGGTGATCGGGTATAGAGTTCGGGCAAATCGCTCTACAGTGCAGCTGGCCAGGGCCTGGGTCCGCACCAAGGCATACAGGAACAGGATAGAGTTATAAGGAACGAAGCAGATGATGAAGATGGCCAGATGGACCAGAATCATCCGTAAAACACGTCTCTTGCTGTCACAGCCATGACCAACAGTTGCCGGGCGTCGCAGTGTCCGTAGAACCAACGAGGAACATACCAAGTTGGCCAGCAGGGGGATGAGAAATCCCACAATCTAGAACGATAATAAAAAAACAGACAAAACTTCACTGCTACATATCTGATAAGATAAATAAAGTGCATGAATTGTGTGTATGTAAAACTCCTGTTGCTGACTTACCTCAATGAAGATGGTGATTTTGGACAGGTACGTCCTCCAGGTGCTCTTAGAGAAACCCTCGAAGCATGTGGTGGCTCTGTTTGTGCTGTTGATGGTGGAGAAGAAGGTCACAGATATTCCTCCTCCTACGATGGTCAGCCACACGGCAGCACAAACCAGTGCTGCATTCCTGCGTGTGCGGATGGAGCGCGAGCGGAAAGGGTAGACTATTGCCAGGAAGCGGTCTACACTGATGCAGGTAAGGAAGAGCATGCTGCCATAGATGTTGGTGATGAAGGCTGTCCCTGATACCTTACAAAGTCCATCTCCAAACGGCCAGTGGCGGTTAACATTGTAGAAGACCTTGAATGGCAGCGTAAAAACAAACACTAAATCAGATAATGCTAAATTAGTCATAAACATTGTGGTCTCATTGCGCATCTTCATCCGGAAGCAGAACACAAAGAGGGCAGCACAGTTGGTGATCAGGCCTAGGACAAAGACCACACTGTAGACCACAGAGTACAAGTTGTATTTGAAGGAGTCGTCAATCCCACAGTCCTCCATTCCAGTCTCGTTGAGCACCAGACTAGCCATGGTGACAGCTTAAAGGGGGAGGGGAGCTACACAGAACAAGGGTACACCAAAGCTGTCAGGAAAGTGGGCAGTCGGGGCGGATATCTGGGGATCTGAGGTGTCAGCAGGGGATCCACCACTCAAGCCCCCTTTGAGCCATCATGGACATTCACACACACAAATGCAGGCAGAGACAGTCAGGATGCTCGACTGCAGGGCCGGTTAGTCCTCCTGCGGAGAGAAAAGGAAAAAGCACATGGTCACTTCCTCACAATAAAAGTTACAGACCAAGGAGCAAACAACTCCAGCACATGGTATACACCATCAACCTTCACCATTAAAAAAAGCACAAATTGAATGTGTTTGAAGTTTAATTTTAACAATATAGATGGAAAACATTTATTATGTGTTACACCAATGGAAATTTTAAACTGAAATTACCTGCAAACTTGCAGTTGCATTTAACATCAGCCACAAATGCAAGCTCTATAAAGTATTTCACAGTATTTTACAAGGTATTCATTTCACAAAAGCACCTTCAGCCAGATGACAATTTTATATGTTTCTTTTGCAAAATACTTCAGTTCAGTGTCTTACACAGTTCAAAATAAAACACAGTATGTGCATAATATAAAACAAAGTCAGAAATAATATTATAGTGGTGCTGAAAATCAACTTTTACATGGTGTTAGTTCAGTTTAAGTGTTCAGCTCTAACAGTCAATTGATTTGCCGTGTCTGTAAGTGTGTGTGTGCGTGCGTGTGTGTGTGTGTTTGTGTTTGTGTGTGTGCATGTTCATGAGTTATCTGCCAGTATAAATACAACTCTCATCTGGCTCAGCTTCAGTGTCAGTGTGGCATGTAGCACTTGCTGTCATCGGGACTGTGAGAGGTAAATACCTGCCAGGTTATGGGAGATTAAATACACTTCAGCTACATTCTTTACCAATGTTAGAGAACTCAATGTAAAACCAAACTCCAATTATAAAAGTACAGAGAGAATCTAAAGCTGAGCCCGAACTGGAAGGATAAAAAACTGTTTTCTTAATGCAGAGCTGTTCCCACCATCACAGAGCACTGTTGTACAGAAGGCACAATAGTTTTGTTGTCAAACCTGAACAATTAAACTGATTTGGCATCGTGAAAGACAGTGCACCAGGCACATATTTGAAGCAACACTTGAGTGATGTCAGAACACAATACAGTAATTTTTGTATAGTGTGAGTAGTGACTAATGACCTCCTATCATTAAAATGTACATTTTATGTTGAACAATGAACAGTTCTTCATATTTCAAATAGATACATCTAATTTCTCTGGAATTAGTCACATTAACTTATTTTTGAAATGAGCAACTGTGGATTTGTATTAATCATCAGCAGACCTTAACAGAGGCCAAAGGACAGACAGTTGCTTGCATATATTCTTATGTATCATATGATTCAGATAGCATAAATGTGTGGTGGTGATAAAAGAATTCCAGTGGTTTTGTTTCAATTTAAAAGCAACATATTATCTCACTGGCTACACTGTGCAGGTAAAACATGAACAGCTTCAACACTATGCAAATCCTCACAAATAAGGACGCAGTGTAATTCAGTGCATTATCAGTGGTTTGAAACCAAATGTTGCAGAATCACAAAAACATAAGACCATAAGATCACTGGGCATCCAGCAAAACAGAGGTTGGTCATTTCCCTTCTCTGCTTCACAGCTCTTTTAGTCTTAAAAGGGAAACTCCACCTATTTCACACATCAGTTTCTCTTTATGAGTCAAACTTTATCTGTATCTCAAAACAGCCACATCCAAATAAATAAAAACAAACAAATAAAACAACCAGCAGAATTACTTTGTCTTTGGATTTGAGACAAACTTTCAAAAGAAAGTGGTTAGTAGCTGACGGTGTACAGTATGAAAGATGTGATGTGTTTAAAAACACTATTAAGTACTGTGGAAAATGTATTTTGTTTTGGAGCTTGACCTAAACTATAGACTGAAAACACAGGACATCTCGGCCTCTGTTTTATTGATTTGAAGAATTTTTTTTACTAAAATCTCACCCCTAAGCTCCCTGACTTTATGGGACAGCAATAGTAAATCAATGCAGCAGCTGAGCTGGGCCTTATCTTGTGTTATGCAACAGAGCTAAACCAGCAGTGAGGTGGTATAGCATGTAAAAATCTCAGAGAGTCTCTGGATAAGATCTGTCTTTTCAACACACACTCACATGCTCGAACACACACACACAGACACAAAGGCAACGCTGTAAGTGTAAGCAGTCGATCAACCCTGTCCTGTGTCAGCTGCAGTGTGACATCTTTACTGCATTTTCACACGCCTACCCGAAAAGGCTTCCACCAGCCCTTACAATGCCCTCACTGTACCCATCTGCTGCAAGAACACTAACATATGCAAAAGTCTCTGCATGTGCATATGCAAGCAAGCTAACACCTACATGTGGCAGTCTACACGCACACAAACAGACACACTGTAGGCTTCTGTGTGCTGTGGCTCAGGCCCAGGACCTCTGACAGTGCCAGTTTCATATTCAGCTGATGTTGTTTCTTCAGGAAGCTGAGTCTATGGAACATTGAGTTTGACCAATATACAGTTTTTGCTTGAAAGAAACAAACCACCTCAACTGCAGACTTGTTGCAGACACATATCTAAGCATGTTGTGGATTACTTGAGGTCCTGCTGAGGGATTTCATGTGTTTGTATGTACTGCATGTACAGGTTGTGGACAGCTGCACAGGCACAGGGTTTCCCCCTGCAGCCAGCCATGACAGTGACAGACACAGGCCTCTGGGACCCGCTGATCTGAACGGATCGAGTTCAGGCTCAGCTCACATCCAGCTGTTCCTTTCTCTCACATGCAAGGAGGAAGAAGGAAGGGAGGGCTGAAGGTGGGGGACAGCCAGGCACACAGTGTTGTTTTAGCTAAGACGTTTTCACTGCTTACAGCCAGTGCAGTCCAGCGTATAGACGTGTTTTCAGTCAGGAGAGTCTCAGTAGAAATGTGTCTGAGGTTACATCACTCCACAAATATGAGGACATGAATATAAAGTCCTTCTTTATATGAGATCTATAATGTTCAATATCTGAAAACAGATAGTTAATTAACTGCATAGTCAAATGACTATATAGTCATATGACTATGACTATAAATCAAATTTATCAGTGATAACTTTCACTATCAATTTACTGTTTAGGTCATTTTACTTCACAGGTTTCAGCTTCACAAACTTGATTATTTGTTCTTGTGGTCTTCTGTGATAGTATCTGAATATCTGAATTTTGTACTGTTGGTTGGAGAGAAAAAGCAAAAAAAAATGTCATCGGCATCTGAGAAAGTATGACGATAATTAATCTTATGCCATGAAGCAAATGATGAATTGCAGATTTAAAAAGTCGATAATTCATAATGGAAGGTAATCTTTAGATTCAGCTTACTTTTTTTTATTATCACACATTTTTTGTGAAGACTGTAAATAAAAGGATGTAGATTAGATTATACTGAAGGTCCCAGCCACGGTATTTAAAAAGCTTGTGATATACACATTGTCTACAATAGCAATCTTGCTATGTAGAGAAGGTGGTCACACTTTAATTAAAATCAACACCTACTAGTTCTGTGGAGTAAATTATATTGGTGTTTGTGTTACTTGTGCCTCAAACAACAACAGTTCACAGACAGTAAATAAGCTCCACAGCCTGTAGGTGCAATGTCTGATATGACAGATGACAACTAGTGTAACTGGATGTTGAAGTTGTGAGTGTGCTCGATCCCTTGTGTAGAGAGAAACTGGTCAAAAGTTTTCTCCAACTGGAGACAGACCATGTTTTTGTCAGCTCAACACAAAAATGCTGTAGTCTGCAGACAAAGCAGGACACACTTACTGGCAGCTGAATGGATGGTGACAGCTTCACCTCCTGGTCACTGATGTTTGTCACTCCACACTTTTAAACCACACTGATGTTTTGCTGCTGCTCAGTCTCCAACTCCGGGTCAAACTGCAGCTCAAACAGCGCGAAGAGCGGACGGGGCCGTTTTAAACGCGACAAATCCTGCGTGTGTGAGTTCTTCCATTAATCCCGACGACTCTCTCCGTCCGTCCGGCCGCTGCAGCTCCTCACATCCACCGCGCCTGCTGACCCCGGCGCTTTGTGCGCGTGCGTGCGCGCGTGTCACGAGCTGCTCGCACGGCCACAGGAAACAAGACAATACCATCTCGGCTGGGCAGTGGGAGGGGGGAGAGGGGGTGAATAGAGGATTGTGGAGAAGGAGGAAAGGACAGGGAGGGGTGGGGGGCAAAGACTGGTGTCATCAGCTGGACAGACTCTTATTATACATGTAGCCTCAGTAGTTAATCAGTGTGATAACAGACATTTCTGTTGTGTCTGGGGCCACTAACAGGGGACTTCAAATACTGCATTTTAGTCAACATAAAATTAGGCTACTTGTTCTATAATTAAGTACTTAGGCACAGTATGTTACTTTCTACTTTTACACCATATTCCAGATGTACTGTAAATGGACTGTGCTTTATTCTCCCACACATTTATTACACAGCTTTACTAAGGGATGCAAGTTAGTGGGTAGTGACAGGGGGATGTGTGATATTTGATATTTATGATATACTGTATATTATACATTTAATGTATATTTGGAAAACAGACCCGCCATACATTTCAGAAAAACGGCAGCCTCCCCTCATGAATATCTTAAAAATGATGGAGGCTAATTGGTCAAACATAAGAAAAATGAAGTGAAAATCCCACCCACTTTTTATTTTTTAAAAAGAAAAGAGCTGCTAAATAGGGGTATACAACAACCACTGACTAACAATAATCCCATAGTATAATTTAGATTTATAACAAGTTGAAAGGTCTGGTTGTGCCTGTTTATTTAAGTGAAATTTCAATTGCTAGACTTTTGCATGTGACAGAATATTAAATTGTGGTATCATGCTCTGTGTAATTCTTCCACCACTGCCACAGGATGTAATGACACAATGATGTTTAAAAGTCTAAAAAAAAGTCTAAAATAAAAACAGCTTAACCAGACATTATAAACAAAAAAAAGCTTGAGGGTTTTTATGCTTATTGTAGCCTGTAGACTTTATTTATAGTAGCTACTAAGAACAACATCACATAAAAGCAAAAGTAAAGAGAGCATATAAATTATAACATCTTCACAAAAAATATTTCTACTAATAAAGTAAACATTCTTCACATGCATTTGTCTCAAATCACATCCTGACAGCCTTAGAGACTAAATTGTGTCTGTTCCACCTATTACACTGAATGTAAACTGACATTAAGTGTTCATGTACAAAAACTACTAAATAACTGAGCTTCCCTCAGTGAGTGACTGATATACGACCAACAGGCTACTGACCTACTGCTAACAGACTATAAAATATAACCTAACAGAAAACATATAAAAAGAAACTATAATCATAGCAAAGAGGGCATGGGTGACATCTTCACAGTCTCTGCCAAGTTCACACACCTAAATAGACTGTTAACTATCATGCTTGATACCTCAGAATAACATAGTGCTATTTTGGCTGATCAAAGTCCTGCCACACCATTGTTACAATACAATCTTCATGTCTGAAGCCACCAAAAGAGTTATTTTTAGCAGGGTGACTGGGTTGTATGTGTTTGTGTGTGTGTGTGTGTGTGTGTGTGTGTGTGTGTGTGTGTGTGTGT
>CM076655.1:8303942-8333680 GCA_038496675.1 Rachycentron canadum
GGGGGGGGGGGCAGAAAGAGTTTGTAATATCACAGCAGGCTGCATCTGAAAGATTTCATTTTCCACATCTGCTTGCACCCTAATCTGTGCAGTGGCTTAGAGCTGGAGTCGAATTGAGGGAGAGGCAGATGGATTGTAAGGAACATGCAAAGCATTAGAGTTTCTGGGAAAATATCAAAGCAAGAATCACACAAAAATAAACTGTTAGCCACGTAGCATTTAGCACCAGATAGTATATTTTACCCTATTTACTCTTCAGTTACTGCAAAGCTCAATTTCTGCAAAAATATGGATCAATTAACACATTAACATATTTGTAACATTCACAAATTCTAACATCCCTACCACAATCTTGCACATTTTTATATGACACCACACTCTAACTTCAGCCTTTAGTTAGATCTACTTCTTTGAAGTTTATCCTGGGCACAGTGAACAGAGCTGCCATCTGACACTGACCGTTTGAACCTAAGCTACCGTCAGGTGATAATCAGCCAAGACATAGTCAGTGTCAGGTCATCCATGTGCCGATTGATCCTCCAGCAGACTTCTCGCTGGCCATGCCAATAAACACTCTCATAACTCTATTCTGCTGCTTCTGGAGAGCTAATCTCTCCAGTAGTGGTGTGAGGTTGCGAAATGTGACATGCCATATTTCCTGACAAGCCTCTTATTGCATTATGATTGCTCAGCTATATGAATGAATACATAGAGCAGTGCATATTTGCTGAGATGACAGAAATTCCCATTTTAGGTCATTTCAGAACAGTGTTTGGTCGTTGCAGGGCAGGAGAAAAGTAAATAGGAGTTCCATGACCTGTGCAATATGTAATTCAAAGCCACATCTTGCATTATTGAAATGCTGTGCGTATGTATGTGTGTGTTGGCTAAAGGGATATAAACTGAGGTCTGTGGGATGTAAACTGAAGGGGGTGGGATTGCTGAGAGCCTGCAAGCTCTGGATCAGCCTGACAGAATCAATGAGATCAATTAACATAGGGACCAACTGAAAGTAAACACTATCAAATCCATCTGTAATCCACTATGTGTTTCTTCAATGTGTGTTTGGACAGGTGCATGTAAGTATTTTTTAAGGATCAGCATATGGTGTGTAGAGAGAAGTCAAAAAAGATGATAATTCACCATCACTGCATCACTGGCAAAAGACTAGTCTGAGCTGGTGAAAAGTAGAAATGCCAGCTTCTAAAACTCATACAGCTGACATTGTCAATGCAACAGGATGGTACAATCATAATTGCTTCTTTTTTTATTTTCAGCTGAAATCCAGTTAATAGTGGAAAAACAATTGAGAAAAAGCCAACAATTAGCCTTTAAGACAACTGAATGTGCCAGGGGATGATGAGATAATCTATTACCTTCATTAAGCTTGTGTTCGAAGGGTACCAATTTTGATACTCTACTTCTGTAAGATGGGGACACTTGCAATCAACCAATTCAAATCTAGTGTAGAGTAGAAATACCCTGACTTTTAAGGATTTATCAGTTATCCTGTGCTGTCTGAGGAACTCATGGCATATATATGCCACTGTATGATGGATATGGTATACATGATCATGCTGCACCAAGCTTTAATCATATATCCCACAGTAATTGGGCTTTTTTCCATTTACTGAATGATATGCAGCAACAACTGTAAAGGTCACCTTAGATTAAACATGCCATGTAGCTGTTATCTTTACAATCTTTCATTTATGGTGAGAGTGGGGATCAGAGTGACCATAATATTTACAGTGAAACTGGCTTTGCTAGATTTGTGTTACTGAAAGAGGACTATCATCAGAAACATGTAGGAGAAAATACAAGTAACCAAAGCATGGCATCTTGTGGTATTTTTGATGAAATGCTAATTAGCTGTGGTGGGTACTTACATAGGCTCCTAGATCATAACCCATAAATGTTCCTTTAGTCCCTAGTATGCGTTAAGATCTGAAAACAGGTGAAAGAGCTATATAAATCTTTCCTAACCATATGAAGGAAAAGAGTATTTGACTTAACTTTCACTAACCCTTTTTAATATATATGCGCACACACACACACACACACACACACACACACACACACACACACACACACACTTTTCCTAACCAGACAACAAACTTCAACAAATGTGAAATATTGAAACAAGATAATCATAATGTTTAAATAAAAATTAAGGAACCGTGCAAGAGGTCAGGATTATATTCATAGGCAAATAGTCTAGAGTCTGAGTTTCCTGAAATGGGACATTTTTTTTACATATTTTTTATGTAGAAAAAAAAATATTTTTAGTGTTTTATACAATGAGAAGGGCTTCAGTAAAATGTTGATATATAAATAAAATATGTTTTTTTTAATGATGATATTGTTTAACTAGAGCTCTGTGCAGATTTGAAAGAATAAATCTATATTTATGGATTTGGAGCTCAGTCAATCATTCAAGGATTTCCATAGGTTTTGGATCATGTTTTTCCATTTATGTAAATTAAAGTACAATGGTGCATCCAATATATCTGAAGGTGCGTTCAAATATTGCCGTGGTGATGAGTAGGAAGCATTGAGGCTCCTGTCCTTAAAATTTTAACAGCTCTTGTTATGGATGCTGCTTATATTCTTCCCGATCATTTCATCTAGCTTGGTTCTTTTCCTTTGCATATAAAATTGTAGTCTCCCAAACGAATCCGTGATAACAAGGATTAAATCATAAGACGTTATTTTCTCACACATGACAAAGCTCCGGAAGAAGACATTGGGCAACTGTTTCCACAGGCCGAGCAGAGCATCCTGTGATGATCAAATTGACTTTTAGTGGCAAAGTCAGTGGAATGCCCTTTTAAATGAAACCCTGTAGTCTCCCAGCACTTGATGTTTCTAGTAGGAGCAGATTTGTTGTTGTGACAACATCTTCAAGTCACTTACAGTATGTATGCAAGGAATGTACACAGACCTACACTATAGGTCTTTGAATGACACCTCAAAACTTTCAACTTTCCAACTTGGCGGAGAATCAGATAATGTTTCTGTGAGACAAATACCTGCTCTGGGCTACTTATAGTAAATGGGGGTATTATCCCTCCCAGGTTCCAGACAGCTAGTTTCTGCCTTTGCCTGCTTCTCATCTACTCAAAGCCAATATGACTATTTATGTTGAGAGCTGGGAAATGATAAATGGTGGTGTGCTGCCTAATAAATATGAAATCTTTGGATCATTAGCTGGATTAGATTGGATGGAAAAGTGCATAATCAGCCCATGGATGCGCTGTAGTCAGGGAGACATCGATACCATTGCATCATCTTACCCTAAAGAGAGGCAGAGATAGTTAAAGAGAGAGGGGGAGAGACAGAGGCAGGAGAATAGGAGAGAGAAAGACAGAAATGTCTGAAATGATTAATTCAGTAATGGACAGAGAGCAGGCTGAAGCAATTACAGAATATGACCATCTATTTAACATTCAAATAGGGCTTCTATTGCCGTAAATAGTGAGGTTGTTTAGCTTTGGAGCCTGATGAGAAGGATAAAAAGTTCAGTTTCCAGAGATGGAAAACAACAGTGGAGATGAAGACATGCTTTCCCGAGTTGTCAAATTTATTGTACTGACATCATCTAACATCCAGAGTTGCTCTTCCCTCTTAGCCTCCAGCTAAGGCTTAAAGATTGGAGAGCAGTGGTGCCATGGAGTGCAGTGGGCCATCCCTCCACCCTGCTGACAGGCCAGTCGATGTGTTTAATCAACCAAAGACACGCTATAGGAAAACAAGCTCTGCATCAAAGAAGTGTTGATACATTGATTCACCTCACCTCCAGCCATAACAGCCGATCTGCTTTGCCTGATCCGGGTCATTCACGCGCACACATATGTTGTCATGACAGAGAGAAAGAAAACCTCAAAGAAAAAAGATATTGAGCAGAAATCGGAAGATGTCCACTGCTGGAAGATCAATACAGTGTTTGAACATTACTATGTTCTAAAACCAGAATAGGATAGAATTGATCCAAACCTCCTGTTCATTCTGATGGCTGAAAGTGTATAGTCATCATAAAATATGTAGTAATACTTTTGTTAAAAAAGTTTCACAGCCAGGCAGCGATGCTGACTATAAAGCTCGCCTCATCTGCTAATGCCCATCTAGATTTGGAAGCTCTTCGCCAAATCATAAAGATGAGATATTATCTCCATCATACTTGGGCTCTGTCTCACTTCCACTTTATCCTTTGGGACTGTAAAAATGAGCAATAGAAGATGTCATTGTCTTTCATGGGACAGTAACTTTTCCAAAGCAGCTTTCTTTATGCAGTAAAAGTATGGAATCTCGGCAGAGCTCTGGTCTGTTTTTGTCAAAGTGGTATTACTTCGAAGTGGATGTAGTGTTATGTGTTTTCATTCAGCAATAATGCCACTGAGCAGCAACACCAAGGTCGCTTTGTTTACACCAGGGACTTGATTGTACTAAGGCCGGCCAGCAAGACAACACTACAAAAATCAAGAGAACGACAGATGTAGGCTGTATCATCATGGACAATGTGAGATTGCTGAACAATAAGATGGATGAAGGAGCTATTGGCCCTTGGGAGGAATTGAAAAACACATGACACTACACACAAGGAAGTCCCCTTGTGTGTAGTGTCATGTGTTTCAAAGAGACACGGCCACAGGACACTTATCAGGATCTTAGTACCATTAACAGCTTTCAGACATTTTGGGCAGGTTGAACCATTGGCCATGGGGCTATGTCCACACTACAAAAGTTTCACATGACATTTTGGTTGTTGCCCCCTCCCTCCCATCCAAATAACAGAAGCAACATATATGTTATCTGCTCTGTTGCGACAAGGATTCAGACTCTGCAAACCAGTGCTTTCTTGGTCTCCAGGGAATCAACACATTTCTTTTTGAACATTTGCATTTAAACATTTACTGTAGTAGTAATAATATTAATAGTACTACTACTACCACATCACCAATAATAACAACAACAACGGTTTCATTTATTTAGCACCTTTATAACCTTTTACTGCTATTTAGTTCTTTGACAAGCTAAGCAAAAGCGATAATAGTTACTCTTTTATAAGTGTTTATTTTCATTGTTTTTACTTTACTTAATTGCTTCCTCTTTCCTGACTATAGGGTGTAACAAGGTAACTTTCCTGTGTGGATCAATGAAGGTTTTCTGATTATGATTTAGTATGTGGGGTTTACAGGATGAGATTAGAAAAAAATCTAGACATTTTCCCACACACATTCACATGTCTATTTTATCAGCATCATGCTTTCACAATATGTTGCTGTGCCATTGTCTCTGAAGAGGTTAATTCCTGGTACAAATATCAGTGCCACTGTGGGAAATTGGTTTTCTCTAATTTAGTCTCTCTTTACCCTGTGAAGCAGGCGTTCTTTCATTGGAATATGCCACAGAAGATAAACCCTACTTATTCTTCTCTCATACACTTAAAGAAAATAACAGCAAAACCATATTTCTTTCAGGATATGGCTTGTAAGATTACATTTCCTCTTACATCATCATTTTTCATCTGCTCTGTGTCCTCCCACTCAAAAAAAATGGGGCTGATGGAGGCTTTGCTGCAACCCTCTTGCTTTCCCTGTTCATTCCACTGCCCCTCGCCCCTGCCCAGCATCATTAGCTCACTGCAGGCCTAATTGGGCTGTGTCTAATAACTACAGTCCCCAGGGTGTGCTCTAATGAATAGAGAATATAATTAATGCCACAGTGAAGGATATTGGCTCACAAGCCTCAGGCAGGACCTGTTCAGCATTCGACTACTTCACCAACTTATCTCCCTCTGTCTCTCAATCCACTTTGCCATGCAAAGTGTTATTACCATTGTGTATTCAACCAGGTTTCACCCAGTGGGGTCTGCTCCAGAGTCCACTGCTGCTATGAAAAAACTGCAGATGCATAAACTTCTATTTGAGATAGCTGATCAAGTGAAACCCTGAAACTGCCTGGCATTACACTGATATTAATCCTATTGTAAGCAATGCTATGATGTCTGCACTGCTGCTCTGTGCTCTTGCTTTATTTTCTATTCCAGGACTTACTGTGAATATTAAGTATGTGGGTGGATGTGTACGTGTGTGATATCTCTGCTGTGTCAGCGTTGTGTGTCAATGGGGCAACCAGGTGAATCCGACAAAAGACAGAGAAGTGAACAGCCAGCTGCTCTGCCCCTTAGTGAGCACACATACAGGCATCTATCTAGCTGTCCAGCACTCTGTCATGCCTCACAGGAAGACGCTGATGGATTCACCCTCAAACCTGCCCTTTATCCTCTCTCTTCTCTGCCCTCCCGCCTCCATCTGTCTACCATCTGCTCCATCCTTCTAACTTCCTTGCTCCCTATGTTACCTCACGTACAGTTTTGAGTTTCAGCTGCATGGTGCAGGAGGTTGACTGTCAGGGTACAACACCATCATTCTGCAAGGAAGCACAACAAAATATTCTTTTCAGATAAGATTTGTCCATTGCTGTAATAGGAGACAGTTCATACAATTTAGGGGGCACTTTGAGCATTGGAGCAATGCTGAGAATATAGAAATCAAGTTTTGAATGCAAATACTTTGTGGCACACTAGCACCCCACAGTGGTAGTTCACTGCCTCTACACCTCATGGCTATGATTATTTTCAGTTTGACTGGCAGCTTCTCTGGCCAGGCATGGGTCCAGAGTAAGCTCTAAATGAGTCTCCAGCAGGGAACAAATTGAGAGGAGAGGAGCAGAGGATAAGAAGAGCTGGAAGGGGAGAGAAAGAGAAAAACGATATTGGCAGGATAGAGCTGCAGTAAGTGGGGTTAAAAAAAAAAAGCTGAAGTTATAATGAGGTGTTGCTCTGTTGCTTCATTTGGATAGGTGTTGAGCTAGGCTGGTGTGTAGCTCTTTGGCAAGATTAGAGAATGAAACAGCATCTACACACCAGGAGGCATCATGCTAATAACCATGCTAGAGATAGATGGACAAATGATTCCAGATACCCGTGTTTATCTTTATATCTTTATAGCGTGTGACTGTGTCTGTGTAGATAATTGCATGTCTTGGAATAAGTGTGTGTAGATCATGTTTGTTTGACTTTAACGTATATGTCAGGGGCTGCTGTGGTGCTGTTCCACCATGACTGACAGGTCATTAATGAACATGGAGTCCCACATATTTATCAGGCTGACAGAGTAAAGCCAAACCATTATGTTGAAACCATTAACAGGAGGCTGAAATTATGACATGCATGGCTTCCATGCCAGTTCACTGAAATAGCTATAAAAGGATTAAATTAAATATGCAAACATCCTGACTGACATAGAGGAAATGCTGCATTACATTTATGATTTCACAGAACATTTTGGCTTCTGCAATATATTTCTGAGAGATATTATTAATGTCTTTGTTTGAATAAAATGAACACTGCTTTTCTCTTTTACCCATCAGTGCATACTACCATGTGTGTGTGTATGCACGACAGAGAAGTGATGCCATAAAAGCTTCAATTCAACATCTTAACATCACAGTACACTACACTCTACTGCACTGACCTTGGCTGTAATTGCAGCAGGACCTTTTCTTTTATGCATTGGTCACCAGGATAGAGAAAATAAATGTCAACCAAGCCTGAGGGGGAAGAAGTAAGGTATTGCTTTGCATCGGATTGGAAGCCATCCAAAATGTCTGATAGATATTCAATCCCACTGTTCCCTCCGCTCTCCTCATGACACACACACACACACACACACACACACACACACACACACACACACACACCAAGTATTTGGAAAAATGTCAGAAACAAACACAAAACTCCAGCAAAATGGATCCTAATGAATTCTCTAAAAAATTATTTAATTGCAAAAAAATAGTAGATACACACACCTATCCTTTCATGCAGACAGGCTCAGAAGACAAGGATACAAATATACAAACTATACACAAACAGACACACAAACACTTGTCAGTAAGCGGTACAGAAGACAGAGGGATTTAGAGTATTCACATTTGGAGGGGAAATAGAGCATGTGGTGACAGCGGAGTGGTGGGAGCGTCCGGAGGGAGTCTGTGATGTGCAGCAGAGAGGAACAGCTTTGAGTCAAGGTTTCTCAGTCACAGGGGGAGACACAACACAGCTTTCTAAAAGGTTTTTGTGATTCAAAAAGCGTCCAAGACCATTTTTGGTTGCACACTACAACACTACCACTACACTGAGGCGTTGAATGTTCATGCACTTAAAACTAATTCTAGATTCAAATTTGGTCATTTCGATGGAGCAAGATGATTTTATACTGTCAGGACTACCAAATAATACTTTTTCTACTGGCTGATCAGGAAAGACTTTTAATGACTGACTTAATATCCTTACATTACGTTATAGCACAAAACAGACTAATTTATTTGATATTACCATCTTGTTTGACACGCAGGAAGAGAGTTTTTCTTTCATGTTGTTAATATGCAATGTCAGATATTTCTCCTTTTTCTGGTTCCCTTCATTTTTTCATCAGATCAGCAGAGCAGTAACACTAAAAAGGCCTCAGCAACCATCTTAAGAAACATGCTCCTCTTCATAATTTGTGATCTTGGAAAATTGCAAAAGGCTGTGTTGAATTCTAAAATCAGAGAAGGGCAAAGCAAGTTTTAATCACATACTATACTTACTATGACCCACCATCTTCTTGTGTATCAGTGACTACAATACACTATAGATTTCCAACACTAAGAAACTAAAAAACAAAGAGGATGTATTACTTTTTTTTTTTTTTTTGAGAAAACAAAACAGTTTGCCTTGTCATCCTAGAAATTTATATTCTGCAGGACTCACCACTAACTTAACCTGTCTCAGTGGGTTTTAGTGGATTTATTGCCAGTATTTTCTTTTTCAGCTGGGACCTTTCCTTGCAAGGTGGTTTTCAATAAAACAATTTTTTCCAGGCTCTAGTTATCAAAAACTATTTTACATTCCCAGAGATAAAAAAAAGAACACCTGTACTAAAGAAACATCATTGGTTTCTTAAAGCCTTCACCCATGAGATCAGAGATGAATCTGCTTCTAATGATGAGGTTAAGCCCACTATTGTCAAACAGCTCACCCAGGGGAAGTAAAAAAACATGCATATAAAATAAAAACCTTCAACTTTTAGAGTTCCCCTATTACTGATAGTGGAGTATGACAGTCAATAGAACACACTGGAAGTCAGGGGATTTTTTTTTTTTTGTTGTTGCTACAGATCAATTGGTTAATCTGTGCCAATGGAGCAACTTTAGCTTATGGCTGCACTACTCCTACCAGTTACATATGGGCATACATTACTATGCTGCATTGCTGTGAACCTGAGATAATTTATATTTAAATTTAAATGAACTCATAAGACAGTTTTATTCATAAATCATGAGCCTGATAAGGCTGTTGGTTAAAGTGTGGCATTGTTAACAGGGTGGTTTGATCCAAACTACCATTGTATCAGGTTTTAAAAATCCACTATCATTCCACCTCTATTTTGTACCTCTTCTTTTCAAAAGATGACTGGTTACAGAAGTTTCTTCAAGGCCCAACAACAAAGGTAATTCTCATCAAATCAGACGTGAGTGAGCTTTACTTTCCCATAAGACTTTTTCCTTTCCTTCTAGCGCAATTTTTCTGGGCCTTACTCTTACCAAGAGTTCAGGTCAAAAAGACTTCCAGTGTTATATAATAGTTTACTGTTAAGATGTTACTATGACTGATCTGGAGACACTTATTATGACTGATCTGGAGACACTTTTATCCTCCGTTGCTAGGGAAACCAAGGTCTTATGAGAAAAGTATAAACTTAGAGCATACTGCCCAAATGCAGTTCTAGTCAAAGATGAGATAAGTAGAGGAAAGAACAAGACACACATAATAATAATAATTAAGTCAGGCATGTGACAATGGTCAGTTTGGTGTGAGCAATAGAATAAGCAATGAGCAAAAAAAACATTTATGTTTAGAATATGTCTAAATGTGTTAGTTGGGGTAAGGTACAAAAAAGTGTTGCAACCTTATAGTTCCTAGGAATATATACACCTTGATGGATGAGACATCCTCAGAAGGTCCTTGGTGTGGCACTACTCTGGTTCAGTTGCTGTCATTGTACTGCTCATCATTTTCTTTCATAACCTCTTCAGCTCAAAAAAAAAAAAAAAAAACCTTTATCACACTTCTCAGTAAAATCAAATAAGCTGAAAACAGATCTCAGTCTGCCTGCTATCTTGCATGTCCACCATGACAAAGCTTGGAAGAGACAGAGATCTACCTTTTAAATCATGTACACATCTTTACATACACAAATGTCAGCTTTAGAAGGGTATATTGCTTTTAATAATGATAGTGCTCTGCTACCAGGTTTGTTCACATTCATCCCCAGAACATCTCTCTTGCCCCTTGAAATTAAAGTGTATATGTGTGTGTGTGTATGTGTGTGTATATATATATATATATATTTTTTTTTTTTTTTAACAGAAACTGGCAGTTTCAGTCTGAACAAAGAAGTGTACTCAACACCCTTGTGTGACACTTTTTCCTGTTGGTGAGCCACGTTTGTTTGTTTTTTGTTTTTTTTTTTTTTTTTTTTTTTAAATCAGGTACCATTAGTATGTGTTTGTGACCAGCATGTAGTAATATAGTAAAGTGTGTGTGTGTGTGTGTGTGTGTGTGTGTGTGTGTGTGTGTGTTGATCCAATGAGGAAAGATGTTTAAATCTTAATAAAGAAGCTGCCATTACACTTTTGAAACATTGCTTTGTCAATGTACTTGTGTACAGAGGCAACTCTGTGTTTCTGTATTCATTCTTAACGTGTTTGGCTTTAGATGCATTTTCATATCAAAATTTTTACTGTTGGCAAGACCCGTGAAATTTCATGAAGAAAGTGGAAATAAAGTGTATATGATTGGAGTTTATCTACAAGCTTTGGTGTTTATTACAGCTCTACTAATCAATAATTTTGGTATTGACACAGAATCAAATGACATCCTGTCCAGTGACACGGTTATTAGTACTGATGATTCATGAAGGAGTCAAGGATGCATAATGCCAAAGGGTAGAAAACACATTGGCTGCAGGTCGTGAACACTTAATAAATTAACTTTTCCTACTTTTAGACTGTGAAGACTAAGATGCAGAGACTAAAACATGTTTACTAGCAGAACAAGTCAAATTTCTGCCTTTTGCTCTCTGAAAACTACAAATAAAAAAAAAAATGTGATACAGTAAATCCTAATGCAAAATTATAACTCTCCAATGGCATTAAAACGGTGTCAAAACAGGATTTAACATGTAACATTCTTAACCAGCTGCAGAGGAACACAAAAACGACTGCGCACCTGTGAATCACTATCTATCAGTTATTTTTCTCTCAATGCAAAAATATCAATATATTAATAACAAGTTTTCTTAACCATCAGTCTAATACCATAATAAAACTGGATTTAGTCATCACAGAATGGCATACTACACTCTAAATTTCCCAGTAAACACTTAATTTTGTATTGATCAGCAAAGCAGTGATTATAAAACCTGACAAGGGTTGCACTTGACATCAAACCATCCATTAACATAAAGCATTTATGGTTGATGTTATTGAGCCAGTTTTGGGGGGCTTAATAATGCTGCAGATTACTTCAACTATATGCATCTGGTTCTCTCAATTCAAAGGAAATGTACGTCATTGGATATTGAACATTTTGAAAAAATGCTCATCCAGTCCTTCTAGCTTATATACAGTGTATACCGACACATGCTTGTATGCCATTTCAAAATAATGTATATTCAAAGTATGCATTCACCGTAAAACCCAAGACATTATCAGTCTTTTCAAGATACTGTGTATAAAAACAGTTTTGTTAGGTGAAAAATAACAATATCACACGACAAACAAATAATGATATTCAGTATGTAATTCATTTGTATTCATTTAATAACATTTGGGGGGAAATGGAAAATATGCATTGATTTATTATGAATAAAATTAATATTCCATAGATATATTACTGCCACAGTGCAGCCTTTGATTGTGACTGTAATCACACTGATATTATTAGACTGCAGTGTTTACTCTGCTTGACTTAAATTTTTGCTTTAATTGCATCATAAGCACATCTGAGGAAAAGATTTTGAGAGTGAACCTAGATTGCATTTGAATTAAGGCTCTGCAGTACAAGAAGTGAAACACAGGACAGTGGACAGACAAATAAAGGAGGGAGGGAGGGGTTAAGATTTTTGGAAAAAGTCAGACAATGCGGGAGAGTGTTGAGGAGATAAGACTGAGACAGCTATAATTGTATGAATCAGCTCTGAGTTGATGCTCTGACACCGGAGGTATACAGTCTTCAGAATAAGAATTTACATAAAATTAGTACATATTATCATAATCCTTTCCGTCCTCATTTCTTTATGATTTCTGTCTATATGGGTCTCTCTCGTTTCTCGTTCAGTCTCCTTATTACTGCAGTCCAGTGTCAATGTGAGTCTTTCCTTCCACAGTGAACTATAGCTAAAAGGCAATAACTCCAAATCCACTGAATTGGTTTTGCTGCACAGGCCAATAACCGCTATATGGCATTAGTGATGTGAGCGATAAAAACTATATGTAATAAATATATACAAGATTTATTAAAGAAAGGAAGCCGATGAGGAGTTGGAGGATTATCGAAGAGTAACTGACACTGTTGCTCCGCTCAGAGGTGAGTCACAGGCACTTATTGAGCAACTGACAGTCTCAATACAGTTATCAACTGCACCAATAAACACTGATGACCTGAAAACAAGACTGGATTACTGATGAGGAGACTGGGATGGTGTGTGGTCATGTGTATCTAGGTGTTTACAAAAGCTCAAGGTTTGTCTATATATTTAAGCAAGACTGGGCATCACTTGATAAAATCTGTCAATTTCATATTGACACCAATCCAATACATTTTAGCCATGCTTACAGTGTGTGCTAGTGATGGTTGTGTTAGCCATTTAGTTAGTTGCTAGTCATTTGGACCAATACTACAGACTGAAGTATCACAACTATGAAATTTGACAGATGACCATATGATACCCAGGATGAACTGTTCCTTACCTCAACTCATCATCAGGTCATCAGGTGAAAAATAATCTATTTTTATCTATTCAATGCTTTCATTTGTGTCTAAATCAGCAAAAGTTATAACATTGTGTCTAATGCTACAGAGAAAATATTAAAAACTAACATGCTAACAATTAAGATGATGAACATGATAAACATTACTAGCATGGTAACATGCTCATTGTTGGTATACAGCACGCTGATGTTAGCATTTAGCTCAAAGCACAATGTGCCTAAGTACAGCCTAAGAGCCACTAGCATTACTAAAGACTATTGACATGTCATGTCCAGCCTTGGTAAATGAAGAGCTTTTTCACTGGAAACACTAGAAAGAAGAAGCTAAAAACCAAAGTGGATTAGAATGTTATCTGTCCCTAAACAAAAATAATGCATTGGCAGAATCTCTTCACTGTCAGAGAGAACAGAAGCAGATTCCACCCAAGAATAGATTCAATGACCATAAACTAGCAACTAGCAACAAGTAGCTTTTGGCAACTGAAAAATCATGGCAACCCAAAGAAAACACGCGACCACTGTCCAACAGGTAAGGTTGAGACAGAGATGAACTTCCTCCAAAAATGTAAATCATTTAATGAAATTAATATTTTGTATTTTGTTTATTTTATATTTTATTGTTTTGGCAACATTATTTTTCTAACAAGTTTATGCCATTAAAGCAATTTAGTTGCATTGAATTGATTTAGTGTCTTCAGTAGCACCCACAGTCCTGGCTGTGACTGGCCACATATATACATTTTGTATTCAACACCAAAAGTCGTAAGTATTAAGGCTATGTGCCCGGCCCTATATTAAAAAATAATGTTGAGCTTATATTCAGTATATCCTCAAATAAAAGCAGCATATTACTTGCAACGACTATCTCACTATCTCTCCACCCTGAAATTGTTAGCCATTTCTAGAAATGGAACCCTGGTTGGGACTGAAGTGCTTATAAAAGCAATGATGCCAGACTCCAGGGAAGACTAAAGACAGATTTCTTTTCTCAGCCTCAACATTCAGAAATTCACACACACTCACACATTAAGAACCTTCCATGAACACCACCACCAAAACCCTACTGTGCATTTCCTCTCACAGACCCATCAACATACACCTTCTCTCTCCATCCGACCCGCCCCTTGCAGCTACTACTGCTGGATAACGACGTCATGCTCTTGCTGCCTGGCAACGCCTCTTCACTGGGGGACGAAAAGTGGTTCATTGTTTTTCTGCCAATTACAGCGGCTGTCTCAAGGTCCCTGCCTCTGAGTGAGCAGAGGACACCTTTCTTCTTTCTTTTCCGTGTGCATCTGTGTGTGCGTTTGAGACAACATAGCATCACTGAATGAAACAAATATGGTGGACCCTTGGGCTTAGGAGTGGTGCAGAGTATTCAAGGTTTCCATTAAATGGCACAATGCTGCTCAGTTTTGTCTCCTGCATCTCTTGGACTTTGGAGATTTTGAGAGATTTATTTCAATTACTGTGAAAGAGGAAGGCAAGAAAAGAGAAAATAAAAGGGGAAAAGACAGTTATGTAAGAGTAGATGAAGATCCAGTGGGAATAAGTCCATCACTGTCACAATTTAAACATCCAATCACGTAATGCTACCTCACTCATGTCCTGCTCAGCTCCAACTTGGCTGCAGATCAATAAAATGTCACCTATCACCAGAAGCATGCTCCCTCATACTCAACCTGAAGACAGCATGTCTTTAGCTCAACCACTGGGCGAATTTATCACACCCGCTCTGTCTCAAATCTCTAACTTTCTTTCCCTCTAAGGTATTAGTGGATTCAAGCCAATGTTCTCATCCTCCTTATACTCTTCACACCTCTGTGCCCTCACTGAGAAGAGTCTAGTTGACCCTATACTTTTACAGTAATGACTGTTGTATCAAACCTGAGGAAGGGCTATTACGTGTTATGAACAACACACAAACAACAATTTTAGTTACACATATGCTCTTATTATGCACACACACACACTTGAAGCAGCAAAAATGTACTGAGGCATGCACACATACATAATCTGAGAAAAGAATGGCAGTGGAGTGAGGGCAAAGACACTTTTGTACTTGAAACCAATTGCACCATCGGGATCAGAGCAGATAAAATGAGGTCTGGGTGAAAAGAAGAAGGAAAAAAAAAAAAAAAAAACACTCCATTTTTAAACCTTCAATATAAGAGCCACAGCCTCCCTTTGATTTTCAAGGCCTGTGAATTGGAGTGATGGTGAGAATGCACCTTATCTTCTCTCAGCACCCTGTCACTCTTTTGTGCTCATTTTAGTTGGCCTCAGAAAGAGACTGGTGTCTCTGATAATGGTCCTCAGTGTGAGACTCTTTCACCTCCATTAAAAGAGCATTATTACTCGTTCATAGAGCCTGGTAGAACAAGGAACAGTACTGCATGTAAAGTTATCATGGTGTGGGTTTATAGATGTCAGCCCGCAACTAAGGCTAATGACAGATAGCTAGAAAAATACTAAGCTGATATGATATGAATGTTTATGATAAATTCAGGGTCAATAAAGCAAGTATGCCAAGTTTGCAAAAAAATATTAGTTGTGAACCTCAATTTTGAAGCACTGGATGATTTATGGGAATGTGGGTTATCAGAGCACAACAGGAAAACCAGAGAATTGCTGCCATGTGAAAGTCATCGAAATTAATGTTTTCATGCCTTAGGTTATGCACTGGTGCACTTATAACAGATCTACCTGCTACACCATCTCTAATTAACTCTTTATGGCAGAGTATTAATTACATCAAGCCTACACTGATGAAACAACAAAACTTCTTTTCAAACAAAAGCCGCAACCTTATACTGCAAAACAAACATTACAAAAAGAACAGCAGGACCTTTAAATTGTTATGGTACATTGTATAACGATTAAAGGTCATTGCTGACTGAGTTAATTGACTGAAGCTCTCCACCAGAATTGTTTAATTTGTGCTAATTACAAAATGACAAAAAACAAAAACAAAAAACAAAACATAAGCTTTAACCCACAAAGTGTTAGTTTGCGTCTTCTGACTAAACTGTATGGCAGAAATGAAACATGCTGTAATGGCTTGTCAGATCTACAATATCAGTGAAGTTGAGGATTAATTTTAGCCTTAATGGACTTATGGGCTTGGATGATTAAGGGTTTAAACAAATGATTGATGGCATGTTCCACTGCTTTTGATATGTAATATCAAATATCAAATATAGAAATGAGACACTGTTACAAATGAGACACTGTTACAGAAAACTCTCTGTGGAAGACAAGGATTTTTGAACATGTTGCTTAGTACCTGGAGAGATAAAGATCAAGGCAAAGTTCAACCTCTTATAATGAACTAAACATTTATTTTGGACTGTTTTACAGGCCTCATTTTATATTTGGGACAGCGAAAGCAATTAATGAGTAGAGCTAAACCCAAAAGACCTGATTTAGATGAAATCTGACCACAGAGGGTTGCCTTTTAGCACAGTGATCTATTACCATATAGAGAGTGGGAATTATTTCTCCACTGTCTTACTTAATGACTGCAAAAGCTTATTTACCTGTGGGCAGGCAGTATGAACTTAAATGAACTGCATACACAAATAAAGTGCAATAAAACTCTGCGATAAATGACAGAATGTATTGACCAAACGTGAAGGAATGATTTAAAAGTAAAAATAAATCATTATCTTAACACTTTAAAAGAGAGAAAGCACTTTAAACATTACTACTTCTGACAAAAGACCATCTAATACTCCTTTATTACCAGACAACAAACCCAAGCTCAATGAAAAGATGAATCATGCCGCCATCCCATAATGAAACTTAAAAGCTTTTCTGTGATTTATGGGTGCAGTTAGAGGCAAAAGCAACTTTTTAGGCTGCCATCAGAAATAATGTTCTGTATAATTATATATGCTGTTGGCTTTAAGCATACGTTCTGTTACATCTGAATCAGATAAATTGAGATTGCAAGTCAAGACCATCACAGAGTAGAGTGCACACTCACACCTCAGGTTTATTGTCACAACAGCTTATCAATCATGCTGTTATGTGAGTCACTACTGCAGCCAGAATTCATCTAGTGAGCCTCCCCTGTTTATGCAGTTGTCCAATCAGCCAGTCATGTGGCAACAGTGCAATGCATAAATTCCTGCACATACAGGTCAGGAGCTTCAGTTAATGTTCACATCAAACATCAGGATGAGGAAAATGTGATCTTAGTGACACTGACTGTGGCATGATTGTTGGTGTCAGATGGGCTGGTTTGAGTATTTCTAAAACTGCTGATCTGCTGGGATTTTACTCAAACTGGTGCCAAAAAACAAAAAACATCCAGTGAGCAGCAGTTTTGCAGATGGTGAGGTCAGATGAGAATGACCAGGGTGGATGGAGCTGACAAAGAGGCTATGGTAATGTAGATAACCTAGCCAAGACTGGGCCATTAATGGGAAAGCCTGACCAAAACATCCGTATGCCTGCTACAATTAGACCATTTGTGCTTATGAAAGATACATTGGTATAGACATGTATGTGCCAGCTAGCCAACCAAAAAGTTCTTTTATAACTATCTTTTTATGATTCTTTATGGACTCTGAGTGAAAATGTGTTTTTAAATTTCTGGTATTGACTTCAAAACGACAGACATGGCATTGCACCAGCAACCAGAGCAATCCAAAACTGGAATTACTACTTCATAGTTGCATGTCTCTACCACTCTACTAGTTTCAGTTTACAGCCCTTTTATTATATAGAGCCATATAACATATTATATATAATTGCTATTTGAAAAATTGTGGCTAAAAGGTGCTTTTTTACAGTCACACTGACTTTGACCCATTCATATGAATAAGATGGAAGGGTGTTAGGACAGATGACCCGAAAACAGTGCCTTCAACTGATAATGTCATCGGTGCAGAGGCATAAAAACAAACAATGCTAGTGCACATGCTAGTGCACATGACAGTAAGTGTGGCCAACACACGCGGCTGGAAGACGACTGCAGCAGCATTAAATCACATGTAAAATTCACAAGAGCCAAAGGACAAGTGTTAAAAACGAATCAAAGAGCAGGTGAGACACAAATGCAAAGTGATGAAATAACCACACACCCACACACTCCTGGCAGATGTAGAAACATCTATCCTTCCATTTTTATGTATACCTGCTTATCCTTTCAGGCTTGCAAAAATGGCATCATAAAATCCAATTGCACCCATTACATCTCCATTAAAAAATATGCTCAATAAACAACAATCATCAACGTAGGGGATAATGAATAAAAACAGCTTTCTTTTGATGATTACATAACACTGACATTATTTCATTACCATGCCATGAATTAGTCAGTTCTTCAACTACGTCTGGACAGTGTTCAGTCCCTAAGTCACAACTGATGCCCTGATGGCAGTTTATATCTGACTGACAGCTGAGAAGATTCTTTTCACTGCACCAGTTGTCACAGGTGGGGTGATGGTGTCCATTCATCTTGAAAACTATCTCATTGGGGCAAGAGTTTCAAGTGCTTCAACAAGTGATGGAAAGTCCTACACTGATGTGCACACACTGTAGGTTGTGTCCTCCACAGTGGTGGAAAAACAGTGCTGCCTATTACAGCTGAATTAGCACCTGAGGGGAAAATAGTGCAGGGACAAGTATTTTACAGAAAGCTGGCTGAACTTAACCTCTTTTCATCCTGCTCTTCAAGTTGTTTTTGTGTGACAAACTCATGTAACAGTCCCATATCTGATATGTTGCTGAGTAAAAAGGAGGTCATGGGTAAACTAAAGTGTTAGTGCTTCTTAGAAAAGAGTATGTTAACAAGAAGCAAGAAACATCAGATGTTTTATTCAGTTAGTCACAAAGGTGTTCTAATTGCATATTCTTCTTTCAGTAGCCTTCCTCAAGCCTTGCAATGGAGTGGGTTGGGTGGGTCAGTATTACAAGTGATTGAGCCCAACCAAATGTTTACTCATCCACTGACTGCTCTAAAGCACCTTGACTTGACTTTGTTTCTTGAATCACTTCTTATTCTTATTCAAACAGTGCTTGTTTAGAGAACAATGGTTGGATACAAGCACATAATTTATACTATATAATACAATACAGTCCACTTCAATCTAGTAGGCTTGAAAAACAAAATATACTTTATAAAGAGTATAGTATTTCATTTTAGTTGCCAGTTTGTCTCAGCGCTGTCAAATAATAAGAACAGAATCATTTTAGAGGCTGTTGTTATACTGAATTATACAGGTTCTCCTGCTATTGAGCAATGACTAGGCATAAAGAAAATTAATGTGAGGACTTTTTAGTGTAGATTATAGTGATAATTTTCCCTTTGCAAAAATGTTTACTGGTTTAAACCTCAATACTGAGTTCTGGTTTAAAAATACAAAACCCCAATAGCATATGTTTTCATGAGCTCATCCACAAATTCTGATAATTTTGATAATGAATACTCTAAGCTGCTCTGATACAAAAAAACACCAACAGAAGTGAAGGGCTGATGAGAAGAAATAAAGGCTATGTTATTTTATTTAGTGGTAATCTGTGGCTGGATTTAGTTTTATAAGTTGAAAAGTACAGCCCGGAAGGGTAAATGTGAGTGTAAATGTGTGTTATTTTGTGTGTGTGTCTGTTTATTGTACCCTCTGTTCCAGGAAATGCTTGGGGCACCACACAAAAAGATGACAGATGCTGAGTATAGGTGTGAAGACAGACTATCTGTGGGTGTATCCAATGTTGAAACAAAAAAAAAATAATAATAATAAGACAAAAATTTGAATGCTCTCTAATTTATTTTTTTCTTACTGTCACTAAGTCACTCTCCATGTGGGAGACTTGGCCTCTATGTTAAAGCTGTCAGAAAAAAAACTTTACACAACCAAAGACACCAGACAGAAGTGTGACAGAAGTATGACTGAAGTGCAAGCAGTAGTGTTGCTCTCCTATGTGGATTTTCAGATGGTATACACCCATTTCATGGTAAAGCAGCTATTCAAAGCTGTGTTCAGACTGACAACAGCACTGCCAAAAAACACAATGTCCTCATTCATTTCAATGAGGCTCCTGCATTGGCACAGCAGGGTTTGAAAAGCAAGAGTTGAACCAAGTTCAATTTTTGCCCACGACTCAACCTGATTCAACACACTCTGATAAAACACAGTGCTGGCAAATCAAATGAATGCAAAACCCAAATACAAGTAGAAATTTCTGGTTGATTTCTGACAATATGTAGCCTAATTCCAGACCTCTGAATCACTGCATACATCTCAGATTTGTTCAGTGATTCAAACAGTTCTGTAGCTGTGCCCACAGAGGCTGTTCTCCTGGTTAGAGAAACAATTAACTAATGAGAGCTTTGCAGGCGGGATTAAGAATGGAGATGTTATCTTCCAACAGATTGCTATATACAGTCATGTAGTGACAGAAAAATGAGGAAAACAAGGACAAGCGTGGGAAGTGGTAGTGTCTGACACAGCTTCACAGATTGTGAAATATCAATAATCTTATTTGCTATTGGCCACACTGCGACATTGATGTTATAAAGTTGGGGACAACATCAAGGTTGATTTATGTAGACAGTGCATGCTGAATAGTAGGATACAAATGGAGTCAATATACAAGACTAAGACATCATCGGTGTGTGTCATCCATATGCGCTGTTGTAGGGGCAAACAATGAATCTAAGCAAGAATCAAGCCTTTACAGAATGCCACTGATGTGGATGGAGAAAAATCCATCCAAAAAGAATTTACCCAGTCATGGATAGGGAAAGAGAGTGACTTGGGATATGTTTGAGATAAGTTCAGGGAGAAACTAGTCGGGTTGGGTTAAATGCTAACAAAATCTAATTACCTATGCTTCTAAACTCATCATGTTGTTGTCATGTTATATCCGTGGAAGATTATAGATTATCTGCTGGATTTGAACCATGTACAGATCTTCCAAAATTGGGAGTATGTTCTGTGCTTATATTTTTTTCAGAAGACATAACTAAATTGACAGCAAGTGTTGTGGAGATGTGATCTGATTTTTAGACTGCGGTGAAAGTGACTCTGCTGTCTTGACTTATGTGGGAAGTTCATTCCACCATTGTTGAGCCAGAACAGAGAACAGCCTCGACTAAGATGAGCATGAGAAGGCAAGAGTTTGTCACCCAGGCTTAACCCAAGGTTCCTCACTTTCTGAGCTGGCACCCCCACAGTTTGTGGTGATGGGCAGGGCTGGGAGAGCTACTCACTTGATATAACAGAAACTCCAGGTTGAGCTTTAGGTGATGCCTTAACATCTACTTTGAGATGTCAGCCAGACAAATGGCAATTAATTCCTCCACATGACAGTTCCCCATGATTATTAGGCTATTAACTGGTCTATTTATATGATTAGCAACATGCACTTCTTTTGTTTTCCCTGCAATCCATAAAACTATAAAATAGTTGCTCCTTTGGAGAGTTGCAAAATCTTGTCTCATAGTATAAATTACTCTGTTGTGTTTTAGCATCTGATAAGCCGTTAAACTCATAGATGCATTATACAAACTAGCCCTGAAGTATTTTGACTTCTCACTACACACAAACACAGTCCATTGCATTCCTATTTAACACAATGTCATTTTTGAAGTCACAGCCAGCTAAAACATTGGTGTCAGGATTTGAATTGCCAAAATGGGGCACATCATTCTTTCATGCCACTGTTTGTCTTGACTTGACTTGTTTGTCTTGCTGTCCTGCCTACCCTTTTAATTATTAGTTTGATTATAAAAAATAATGATCCACCCCTTGGAACCCATGATGAGTGGCATCTTATACGGTCTTCTTCTTACTCATAGCCATGATTTATCATGAACAATATGCATTTGTATTCATGAGGTGCTTTGCATTGACCATTTATGGTTGAAAGTAGGGATCTGGAGGGCAGGATATGAGGTTGATCCACATGTGTCAAATTCCAAGTTGATTGTGATTAAGGAACATTGGCTGCAGGTGTGCATTCACAGTTTTATGAATCATAATACTTTTTTTGCACATGCCATTTTATTTTATTTTTGTGCATGTACACTTTTAGTACGAATCCTATTCACTGTTTTATTAATGAGGCCCCTGAACTGGAACTCTCCTGGCTTCTTATTTTTTCTCTATCAATCAAGTCTGTCAGCCATTTTTCCATTCTTCATGACCAGTAATGAGGATAATTCCTCCGGGTTTCTGATCATCTATAGGGATTGTATACTTAGCTGGTTTTTAATTAAGTACAGTGTCCCTGATGTCAGGGAGATGTCAGTCCTGACACTCCATTGCATAAGGCATGGCCAGATTATTAAGGTCCTGGTTATGTGTGAGGGTCACATGCCTCAGTGTGTTCCTGACTCAATAAGATAAAGCAGGTACATCTCTGTGGCCCCACTGGCTCATTTACCTACCTGAGAGTGCTTCTGCACAATCAGAATCTGAGTCCGTGTGACCCCCTCTCTGCCATTTCCATCCATACGATGTCTGCATATAAACACAGATGGAATGGATCCATGTCTGCATTCAGAATGAGGCAGAAAACAGACAGCATGGTTGTTTAGGTTTTTGGTCACAGTTTGTCTCATTGATTAATCTTCTCCTCCTCTCTGCATTTGTGTCATCTGTCTGACTCTTTCTCCTCTATCCGTCTGAACATGCGCCTCATTCTGTGCCAACTGGAGGTATTATAAAATATTGTATTTCAGGTGATATTCAGTTACATCAGCCTCAGTACTGATACTTTGTACTCAGTCTGTCAGTCTGCTAGATTTCCTCCACATTCTGTATCAATGTAGGAAACTGCTTAAATATGCTCCATTTAGTAAATGTACAACTCTTTGCAGACTTTACAGAATTGTGACTGGAAAACAAAGCAGATATTCATGATGGATAAAGACAGTTTTTCTTGCTGAGATCTAAATAGACACATTCATCCACCCACGGCTTTTTTCATAATAACCTGACATGCAGCAGGTGGTATGTGGCATTTTCTTCCTGACTCTGAAAGACGGAGGGCAGGTTGAAGTGCACAATTAAACCAGAGCTTTTGGAAAAATGCAGAACATTTCAAATGAAAATGAATTTCATTAAAATGTCAGACAGAGTGGTGGTGGTGGTTGGGTTGGGATCAGGTTGTTTAGCATCGCCCACTCACTGAGAGAGAGACCATCAATTCTTTCCATCCAATTAAGCGGGACTTTAAATCCATCAGCACACTTGAATCTGTCAGGGTGCGCCTAGACATTGAACATGCCTCACGTGCCTTTTATGTATAACGGTTTCATTTACACATCAAAGCAAATCCAATCATAGAAAAACTTTACAAGTTTACATTATATGCACAAAAAAATTCAACAGTCATATTTCAGCTGGCCTACCAGTCAGAGTACTGCGATGTACTAGCTCTTCTATGATGCAAGTGGGGAAAAAAAACATTTACAAGAGAGTTACTCTTGAACGAAACACAAGTCAGCATGTTAGCATAATGAATGACTTTGCATTTCAAAATCCATTTGAAAAGTAAACATTTCATTTAGACGACACCCAGCAGCTATAGATCATAAAATTTTATATTTTGTGTGTATTACACTCTTTTTCTGCATCCTGATTTCAAGGTCTTTTAATACTGTGCAGCACAATGTTGCAATAAAAAAAAAAAAAAAAAAAGAAAAGAAAAAGTTCAGCTCTGTTCTAACTATCGCCATCTGTGAATCCAAACAGTAATAATCCCTCAGCAATAACAAAGCTTCACATGCCTTTTTACAATATTATTCACACCTGGGTGTTTGGGCTGAGCTAACTAGAGAGTTTACTTTGTTGCCCTGATAGTTCAAAAGGCACGTCTGGGCACATGCACCCTTTCCACCATGAGTACTATCAAAGGAATAGAGTGAAAATTACATCTCTGCATAGTAATGTAATGCAATTAGTCTGCTGGAGTGCCTGACCCCTTGGGAGAGATAAACCAGGACAAGCTTTTTGTCAGCCAGCTTGCTTGGTTAAATATTGATACCCTCCGAGCTGCCTGAGACCATTGTTTTGGCTGACTGTAATGTTGCTATAGTCAGGTTACACTGCTGTGGCTGGAGCTTTGTAAACAGGCTGTCCCTGGTGTGCCGGTTAACCTGTGTTGTGGTGTCAGTCACTCTAATCAGATACTGCAGCCTTTTTTTCTTTACATCATGCTGAGCCAACAGCTGATGGAGCCTGTTGTTTGATTGCTGAGGGTTTAATGCACTTGTCAGTCACAATGGCTGTAAATGTGCACAAGTCAATGTCAAGCCAGTTTACTGTTGAATTTCATGAGCTTTTCATATTCATATTTCTGCACTTTTCCCTCTGTACCAAACCAAGGTTAGAAACCATTATTTCATTTGATTGATTAAACCATTGGTTCCAAACCACTTGCCCCAATAATGCTACCCATCTGGCAAACTAATTGTCTACATTCAGTGAGGATGTCATTTGTTGGAGCGCCAGAAAGGAGGCTAGCACAGTGGTTTCCATTTATAAATCCTAATTTCCCAGTTTGGTGCTTCCTGTCAAGACATTTTTGTCCAAGGGGAGCTTTTCCCAAAGTGGCCATTTTCTTAAGTTCCTGTTGATGAAGCATCTTTTCCACTCCATCATAGCAGCTGGGACAGAATGTGTCACTGTACCGTGGAACTTCTACAAATTTCCACTCAATAGCACTCGAAGGGAAGCACTGAGTGGTCGATAATTTTCTGTGGGCTTCTCGTTTAAAAAAAAAAAAAAAAAAAAGAAAAGAAAAAAAAAACACTCTGCTTTCTCCCTAGTTTAGCTCTTTGTTCTGTGACTCTGGAGCAAAGTGAATAAAGCTTGTTCACTTTGAATGATTAGCTCATTAGCAGAGATAATAGGACTTTGCTGTAACGATCTTAAAACTGGGATAATACATCACATTTTAAAAAGCTGATCTGTGCAATCATAAGTCACAAGCCTAATTTTCCTGGTCAGATCTTCCCAATCACCACTGTAATTTTCAAACAGGGACTATTTTTAACAATCGCACTCCAACACCTGTCTGAATTCCACAGCCTATGACTATGAGTGAATAATCTCTGCTTGCTGATGAAACATCTGACAGTCAAATTATTTCTGCAATGAGGTAATGGCAAGATTGGTCATGCATACTGCAGGCTGTAACGTCTCAATGGAGATGGGGTTCTACTCTGTCTCTTAGTGTGAGAGTGTGTGTGGGAGAGGGTGTGGGTTAAGTGGATAGTTCAGTGGTTTTTCTATGTGTACATGGAAAGGTGTGATGGCAGAGATTATTATGAAATGAGACAGATGTGAAAGTGACAGGGTCGCTCTCTCTGAGAGAGAGAGACATGACTTAACTGAATAAGTAAACAGCAAAAAGAGAGTTGTGGAGTTCAGTCACATGTGAAGGTGTGTGTTGTGTGTCGACAAGTTGCATATCTTTATAATATATATTGCCCAGAGTGGAGATTGAGAACTTATGGCTCATAAGCCATTAATGAGTCTATCCACACATTAAATAAGGTAAATATGGTATAAATTCACATGCAACCTTCAGATAACATGGGTCTGATTTAGCTCCTTCTTCCCCTCGAGGTTATATAATCCAATGAACATTGGTGAACTTGAAATTAGAGCAGTATTTAGGCTGAATACGTTTCAAGAATATAGAGACAGGCCTATTGTGCTCAGCTGTTGTTCACAGAGGAATGGTTACAGCTTATTACTTCCCTTAAAACCAGAAACTGCCTTTATACTTCTGTACCTGGTAAACAAAGGAGATACAACATGTTAATTAGAGCTATAGAGCAACTGGTCTGGGATTTTGTAACTTCAGACCTCATTTCAAGTGGTGATCAGTCCACAGATCCAAAACTTTGGTCCAGAGTGAAATGTCTCTACTGAAGGAATTGATTGACTTTAAACTTAGTAAAAGACAATTATACTTGGAGGATTAAACAAAATCATCGTGATCATCTGACTGGAAAACTAATGATCAAATAATTGTTAAAAAAATATACTACTATGGCGAGGTCTGTTGTGGAAAAGGAAGAATATGGTCATCCTCTTATTCCCTTTTTAAAATTTATAAAATTTAAAAAACATCTGTACGAATAAAATGTAGCTGTGCCAAACAAATGGACATTTATAATATGAAAACTGAATCTACAGAAATGAGGATGATGGAAATCTCACTTTGATAATTCTAAATCAAGAAAATGAATGCTGGTGTTTGAAAATGTAAATGAGAGAAGATATTTTTAGCTGAGCACAGACACATGTTGTAGATGAGAGGTAAGATTTCCACCTGTCAATTATTTCAGACTGCTGGGAGGTCAAGCATGGCAGCTAGGATCCACCGGCTCAGCCAACCCTGTGTTGATAAACCCTGGGAACATCAGCAGACTGAGCCAAACCTAAAACCGTAGGAGAGGTGCTCTGAAGCACTGGATTCTGGCCTTGTTCACATCGGACCAGAATTACCTGGATTCTTCTTGGAATTCTGAATTGGGACGAAAAAGTCTCATTAAGTTCACATTAATAATAGCAGCCTTGACAGTTGTATGTTTGGTCAAATAAGTTGAGCAGTCGCTATGGAATTTGCATTCTATAATATATGACAATTTTCTAACGTAGAAAGTTACACAGGCTTAAGATCACAAATTATTACAGCTCAGAGGAAGCTTCAGGTAAAAGAGGTCCAATGTGAATAGGATACTTGAATGCATTTCTCTAAACAGTGGGATGGCGCTCAACACTCCTGACACTGATTTTTTTACACACACTATAACATACAGGCTTTCTCAATTATCATTGCATGATTTATTAGAAATAAAGGTAAGGACATGAATTTCCTTTCTATGGGTTTGCCTGAGAGAATGACCCTCTTAATGATATTCTCTTTCAGAGCTCCTTCGAGTGAGTCCAAAAGCAGACTGTACTTAGGTATGCAAATCAATAACTGTACGACCAACCAATATAAAAGGAGTTTAAGGGTATAATATTATTTAACTAATCCTATAATGAACAAGTGATAGAGGAGTTATAGAAAACTAAATCATTTAAGGTCTAAAAAATGTGTGTATAAAATGGTAACTAGGACTGTAATTTTAATTGGATACAGTACAAGAACACATCAGGAACAATTAAACTATTAAACAGGGCATCAGTTAGCCAGCAGAGGTTAAAAAAAAAAAAAAAAAGAAAAAAAAAAAAAGGGGGATTCAATAAGGGCGCGACTGCTCATTTGACTAGTGATAAGGTCAGCTCCCCACTGGAGACCAGGAGGGAGAAAAGTCCAGGTGATGACCAGGCTGGACCTGTGAAAGTGAGCGCCAAGTGCCCTGTTGTAGCAAAAAGCAAAGCACAGCCTTTCAGAAAGGGCAGGGCATGCCCTTGAGGTCTACGGATTGAGGTTCAGATGTGATGTGTTGGCTCTCTGATTACACTATGCTTCCTTGTAGTGCCCTGAGGGCATGTTCACACCAATCATATCTGCAACAGTTCAATCACACCACGGAACATTTATTTCTCTAGTTTTGTTCAGTTTGACAGGTGAGATCAAAGCCATTTGAACTTGGCCACAGAACAAATAAACACTTGCCTGAATATAGCACTTCTCACCTAAGCAAAGGAGTGAAAACTGTATCAAGATATTGAAGTTAACTTTGTCTATTTCTTTGTGTCAGGAGATGACAATAAACAATGCATTATGAATGAAATTTATTTTTTAAGCTGAAGTGAAAAAGTGTGGGGGTTGACAAAATCAGAGCCCATCCTCTGGAGTTGGGACTCACGTGTTAATTTCTAGCTGGAGTAATCAGTGACCAGCAGGAGAGGCACAGCCACAAAGGTGAACACTTCTAGCCAGCTAAGCAACAGGCCAGCAGACCTGGCTTATCTGGCCTATTCATCTTGTCATTGCTATTGGTCATTGTGGGCTGTATGATAGATGATGTGACATAGACACAACAGGACATCCCATCATTAATCACCAAGCTGGTATTTACACACCAGGAGAGCTGTTAACAATGAGAGAGGATGGGGAGGGTACACTACGTAAGAAGAGCATTTTCAGACTTTTAAATGTGGTTTTCATGTGCATGTTGATGAATTTTAATTTGCAATCATTGAACATTGCACAGGGAATGAAGTACGCACACCTGATCTATTCTGCTTAAAATATATAACCACACACACAAACAGACACAAACCCACACACCATCTGGCTCTGACACTTGTGAAATCCCACTAACACACCACAGGGCCATAGGGAAATATAGATCTGAAAGGACTGAAAAGTCTTGATATTTGTTTTGAACAGAGCACCAACATCAACCTCAGACCTCCTCGTAGCGCTCATAAAGTTGTCACATCACTGTCAAGCACATCACAGTATAAACCAGATTTCCTTTTGATGCAGATGGGTTGTCAATTACTGGACATCTGCTGTGGTTTGTTATATTTTTTAGTCTGTGGCAAATGTATACGCTGCACAGATCTCATTTATATTGTCAGAACTCACAATTTTACATTTGAGAGTAAATGACAGCTGCCATTTGGGGTTTTCTTTATAAATAAATATTCCAGATACTTTTCTTAATAAATATTTCCTGTGACCCTGGGGCCAAATTTATTTAAATGTCAATGAATAAATGTCAGTGAGTGTCTGTCAGTGTGGGAGTGCATGTGACTGTGGCTTGTCCAGATCAAAGTTTTGGGATAATATAGACATACGTCTATCTTTGCACACACATAAACCACATGCATGTGGTTTACAGTATTTACAGTAGTGAGGAAGGGGATATCATCAGTATGATCAGTGAACATATCTTAGTCTGTATGAAAGAATCAAATGTTAAATTCAAACCATCAACTTGCAAGTATAACAAACTACAGTGGGTTAAACCTTGAGTTGATCGACTTCCTCTAAAGACATGTGCAAAGCCATTTGCTACATTTCTTAGCTTGCTACACAAAAAGCTGGAATGGAAAAGAGTGAGTGTCACTTTAGGCATGTATTAATCCTAATGTACACTATAAAGATGCACTCAGAAAAACAAGTATATCTGTGTGTATATTTGTAAAGAACAGAAGTAGAACAGATGAAGGAATGATAGCAGAGAATCTATATCTATATATTTACCAGGCCCCTCATGTCCAGAATGACAGGTTGCTGCCTCGTTGGACATGTGATTGGATGTTTTCAGACGTTACCGTTAGTATAATCAAATAATTTCTTCTCATCATTCGTTGATCTGCCAACTTAAATCCTGATGAAGGTATCAGTGAGGAGCCATTTTTAAACATATCTGATTACGAGAGTTTAACTGCATAAAATGTTCACTGTGTTACTGTAAACTCCATCTGTATTCTGAGAATCCAGTAAAGTTAATCATATTGTGAGAAACATCTGTCTCCGTCCTGGACACCAGGTTAGGAGGCACAAAATAGATGGCTGATTCCCAACCTGGGGGCAAAGGAGGTGACATTCAAGCAACAACAGAGGGGATGGAAAATGGCAGCTGTTTTGATAACTATCCTCTCTTAATCAAAGTTCAAAGGTGTTAGTGCCTTGAGTTAGGAACTCAATATCCAGGCTGAGAGCACCATCCTCCTGTTCCTCTTATCAAACTGATATCAAATTAG
>CM076655.1:8333985-8384144 GCA_038496675.1 Rachycentron canadum
ACACACACACACACACACCTTTTTAATGTTAAGCTCCCTTTTATTACAAACAGGAACTTTGGACATGATCTGACTTTCTATGATCCAAAAGATCTGTCAGTCTTTGAACCCTCTGGATTCTGACCCATCCTTTTGTTGTTGGGTTC
The DNA here is from genome assembly GCA_038496675.1 of Rachycentron canadum. Taxonomy (NCBI): domain Eukaryota; kingdom Metazoa; phylum Chordata; class Actinopteri; order Carangiformes; family Rachycentridae; genus Rachycentron; species Rachycentron canadum. Next base: position 8,334,132 of record CM076655.1, read on the forward strand.
ACTGAATGGCACTGCCTTGAAAGCGACTCTCACCACTCTGCTCTCGTTTTTGCACATCAGTCACTGTCACAGCAGACAGGACGGGGCCGACAACCAAAGATAAAGGGTCACAGAGATGTCGTGTTCACGAGGCACTGTGTGAACTACACTGCATTTCTCAAACTTCTGCCACACTTCAGTGTGTTTAAGAAAGATTATGAAAAAAAGTTAGATGCATTTTTTTTCCACATCAAATTTTCCAATTATCAATGAGAAACGATAACTTTATTGCTGGTGTCTGTTTCTCTCTTCCTGTTTGTCTTCATCTGTCTTTCTATCTCTATTCCCGTTATTTCTTTATCTCTCTCCCTCACTCTGTCCTTCTGTCTTTGTCCCCCTGTCTTTTTTACAAAAATCAATATAACTTCTAATAGATTCAGGACATGATTGAGTATAGGCGTCAGTTTTCCACAGGCTGAAAAAGAAGCGTATTAATCACTGAAAATGTCTTTTTATTATTTCACACGGGTGGAATGGAACCCTATAAGTGAGCCTCCAGCATTGGCTAAGTGAAGTGTGTCATTGTGTGTATTTCATTTGTGTGTGTGTTTTCGTGTTTGTGTTTATGAGTCTTAGTACAAAATCATGTGCTAACCACGACTAATGAAATATTAAAAGAACTGTCACAGTAAATGCACATTTTTATTTGTGCAACTGAAACAGCATGTCAGCCTGAACAGAATTTTTTTTATAAAGACCAATAAAAGTATATTTCATAACACCTGTTTTTTTTTTAACCACTAAATGGATGAGGACTTGGGTTGGTGTAGTGGTTTCACACTCAGGCCAAGACTGGAAATACATGGCGCCAAAATTTGCTTTCTGGTTTACATTAAACCATAACAGTGCAATATATTTTCCAGGGTATTAAAAGGGGAAAGAGCATCTTTGTGTTCTTCATAATATTTTCTTATAAGCCTAGTTTACTAGCAAACTCTAGTTGAGCCATAGAGGATTATCATAATATCCGGAAGAGTATTTTTCCAAGATCAATATACAGACTAGTGACAAATAAGAGGAAAACCCTGAAAAGACATAAACCTCCATACAGGCAGATACATGGTATACAGTACTTAGACAGCCCTCTTCATCACCATCACTGACATGACAGATGGTGTCCAACCCTCCATTAAAGTTTTAGGGGAAAAAAAAGATGTACTGGAGACTCACCATTCGTCACCTTACTAAGACCACTGCTGTTGTTCTTGTTTCTTATTTGTCCCTCTTTAATGACATGCAAAACTAACAAAATTTAATTTCCTTGGCTAATGGTTCTATTGTGTTTCTGTGAATCCATTCTTATTGCACAAGACAGTTAACTAGTAAGACAGACATTACTGCCCTTTAAGTAACCTGCAACACACAGCAAGAACAGACATTGTCATTTCGAAGGGATATTTTGTCGACAGTGATACCAAGGATCTCATTTTCAAACCAGTCAGCCGGAGAAACCAAAAAGTCAGCCAGATACATTCCCCTCAGGGATTAGGGATTCTGTATCTTACTCAAGGACCCGACAGCAGCTTGAGCCTGGGCCCTTTGATTAAACAGCAGCCTCTTGCTGCTTCTGGTGCCACCCTGCTGCTGCTCTGAAAGGTACTGTGTGATCCTGTAAAAACTGCAACAAGAGTAAAGCAACCACAATCAACACCACATCAACCAGCACACGCAGGATGACTTGCAATGTGTTAAAATAGACACAGAAGTGTGAATTAAATCACTCTGAAGGCGCATCAGCCTGCCTCTCCAGAAATTGGCATCATGCTTGGCCAGACCAAATGGCAGATGCAAAGTCAGAGGATATTAACTGGCTCCTGCCAACAGTGCCCATTATCTGCTGGGCATGCATGCAGGGCACAAGGTTAAACTAACAGGCCTGCTTGTTTCAGATCAAGCCTTGCTGCCTAAACACACCAGCACACATACACAAACACAGGCACAAACGGCTGGCACTACAGTACAGCATACTGTTTGTGTTCACGTTCATGCAGAAAGCTTGTTTTTGATATATTCCATTGCATTGACAACGCACTCAAATTGCCAAATTGTCACATACACACACTTGGTCAGGACACTTTGGACACTATTTTTTGAATGACTGAAGCACTATATTTATTAAGGAGAGTGGAGGCTCTGGGAAATGTTTGAGGTGGACGGCAAACAAAGTCTACTACCATCTCAGCAGAGAATGGGTTGCACAACTAGAGCATTGCACTTTAAGGTTAGGGAAATACTGTGATGTCATTTGATTAAGAAAACATGGCTTCCATTGTAAAGTGCTTTTAGTGGCCATTGAGATTAGACTAGAGCTTTAAATGTGCTGTCAATTTACCATAACACAGTCTCACTCAATGTACATCACACAACAGCTGATGTGCTCAACTCATGTATCGACCGTCCACAGAGAGAACATTGGAGTTCTGTCAAGACCATCCTATATATTGAAAAATCATGCTAAAAGGGTAACCAGTGTGTTTAAATGTGACGTCAAGGGGTTCACGCCAAGTATCCAAATGTGACAATCTGTAAGTGAGACTATCCTGGTGTTGAGGTTGTGCATTGGGAGAAATCTGCAAAGTCAAAGTCAAGACAGAAAAGCATGAAATTGATGACTGTGTGTGAGAACGACAAAGTTTTCTCCATCTTCTCATGCATCCATCCCTGTACCAGTCACTGCACTGTGTAGACAAGACCTCTAGCTCCAATAAAGTGTTGCTAGCCTTTTATTCAGATGTCCATTTGACATTTTGCATTTCCCCTCTGTTATTTTAATATTCAATCCCCACCTCATAATCCCATTACTGTCAAAAGCCTGCTTTGTGTCCCTCAGTGTCCTGTGTTTCTCCCTGACAAATGAGCCTGCAGTGAAATGAGCTTCATTCTGAGCTCAGGAGGGAAGTGTGAAGATGCAGAGCAGTTGTTGAAACAAGAAGGAAAACGGAGACATGTAGGGGAAAGATATAGAAGGTATTCAAACAGAAGGTTGAAATTGGAAATACAACTTAAAAATAGAAGAATAAGGAGAAAGACGCAGACGAGAGAGGTTCAGGTGTTTTAAGCCATGCTGGGCGATAAACGTGTCTGTACTCATTCACTTTGCACTATTCATTATACTTTCCCTTTTTGAGAAGACATTCATTTCTCTTCAGCCAATTGCTAAGGTTTATAGCACCTCTTTTGTTCCAGTGCTCCACAGTGCTCAAAGCATAGTGTCAGCTCCAAGCTCCACCTCCAGGTAGTCTACAGTCTATTAGTTCACATAAGACCTCTAATCTCTCACTCCCTTGCAGCTTGCACATGTTCAGCATTACTTCATCATCTTCCAAAGGACTGCACAGAAAAAGGCTAACAGTGCAGGAAATCTTCAGTTCTCATCAGCCTTACTGTGATGGGCTAAAGCGCACAGAAATGCGAACGCTTAACCTTGGAGATGTCTTTGGTTAACATGTTGCACCATTACCTCCTGACACTGCAGTACAGTAAAAGACAGATTATTCCACTAGGCGTGTGTGTGTTTACATGTGTGGTAATATCAAATTTAAAACCCTTCATACCTGACAGTAATGCCTCACTCTATCTGCTCGTTTGCAGCGGGAAACATATTTGACACAAGAAAACTCTTACACACAAACACACCAGCTTCAACTGCGTTATCTCTAGCATTGCTTCTGAGACACTGCCTATTAGCCTACATCCAACCAACATAAGCAAAGCATGTCCCATACACACACGGCTGTTCAGATGCACAGCCTTGGGCAGAGGCAAGGAAACAGACAGAAGTATGCTCTCATGTTATCTTCCTCCCCAGCTGTGCCCGGCAGGACACAATGACGTTGTCGCAACGATCGATGCAGTTCCACAATTCACAGAGCTGATGGAGTGGGTGTCAAAGTCTGTAACTTACTTTTTACATCCCCCTCCCCAGTGTGCACACACACATACACAAACATTCCCAGAGCTATTCAATCAAAAGCCATTATCTGAGTTATGAGGAAGGTCAAAAACATCAAAGGTCAAAGCAGAGAGTAAACGTGTTGGGAGGAAACTTTATTATGTCATTATGCTGCCTGGCAGCTTTTATTTGCTGGTGAGGTGAAGCCTGTGTTGTGTCACAAAAATCTCATCCAGGGAGGAAGACTGATGGCTTAAGTGCTTAAGGTGTGTCTTGCATTCTGAGTATCTCATTAACTGTCAGGTAGTTTCACTAGGTTTCTCTGTAGAAACAGTGAGTGAATGATCAATTAAGCATTAGTCTTAATTCATGCAAAAAAAAAAAAAAAAAAATTTCCAAGTTCCATGTTTCAGTTTTGTAGATTTGCTCATTTACTTTGTCTTATGACACTAAATTCAATATTTTGACTTTTTGCTCCAAAAAAAAAAAAAAAAAAAAAAAAATGCAATTAGATTCCTGATTCCTGTCATCTTAAGCGTCACTATTTTCTCACAATTTATAGATTAAATTAATCAGTAAATTGACTGATCCTTACAGAACTTTTGCACAACTCAACATGTATTATCTTTCATTGGAAACATATTGTTATGTATTAAACATTGTTTAAAAACTAAAAAGTAATTACAATTGAACTTGTGTTTATTTTCAAAAAATAAGTAATAGACATGTAATGATGATATGTATCAAATTAATTACAGAGATGTGATACTTGAAGTCTTATGTTAAAGAATAAAAAAAACAAACAAACTTAGGGCTTGCTTACATGCTTCAGCTGTTTTATGACTCTCTCTATGACATCTGATTGGGATGTTTCTATTTGTATCAGTACAACTCTCTACACAGACTCTTGTGCTAGACATTTATAATAGTTATTATAGTAGTATAATAAATAGTTTTTACACATCAGGTCTGCTCCACTAACATACTGCTTTCTCTAAGCAGCCATAGACAGTGTTAGTTGAACCACTTAAGAGAAAACAAGCAAATGCATAAGGTAAATTCTTGACCTAAACTGTGTGCTGTAAATACCCATCATAACAACTCATTAGATGCAATAGAAACCCTCTGTTTTATTGACTGTCATTCATAAAAGTGCAACACTTTAGTGCACTGAATTTAAAAAAAAAAAAAAAAAATCATATCCAAGTTTGTTACAAGAATTTGATTGTTAGTTTTAGCCATAGTGCCAATATTAGCGCCGGCAAGGTCATCATCAGCATCATCTTCTACTTCTGTCTCTCCAGACTGTTTCCTGTGTCATTTTACCTCTTACCCTAACCTCAGCAATGACCAACAGCATCTTATAATGACAAATGGACAATCCTCAGGGATTCTCTATTACGGGTGACATCAGGTTTGTTTGCTGGTTCCCCTGTGCACATACCTGTGGTGTTTTATGCTATCAGCATATGTCTGTGTTTGTATTTATGTGTGTGGGCAGGTTTGTGCTTTGGATCCTCACAGAATGATGCAGAACCACAGGTCTGTACTGTTTCCTGCTATTTATAATTTTATGATTAAAGGCCTGTGGCAGAGAAGACTTTTAATCTCTGTCTCTGTCTGTTTAGCTCTCAGTGGTTTTCTCTTGAGCTTCCTTTCTCCCTTGTCCAACACAAGCCTGCAAAAGCCTCTTTCAACCAGCCGAACCTAGATCCTGCTATATCCCAAAAGACAGCATCTTTGTAACCCCCATTTAAAAGACACACAGTATGAGAAATATAATATTATGAAATGATTGATGTTATTGAAAAGGTTATTTATATTGTATAATATTGGGATTTAACTGGAGGACAGAGTGGAAAGTGGGGAAATGGAGTGCAGAGAAAGGTAGGAATAAATTCAATTGGGGCCTGTCATATGTGTAGTTAAAGAACCGTATCTTCACTTGCATAATTGAATTTCCCAGTAAATAGCTCTATCCCCAATGGAGAATAAAATAAAAACCAGTGATTAAGTTGAAGGTTAGTTTGTAAGAATGGAAAATAAATTCTGTAATTAGCTAGTGCATTAGATTTAATTTGAATGGTGTTGTGTTGTATTCCCTTGTTCCTAAAGTAGAGCTGTGGGTTAATTGAAACAAACACCTGTAATCATTATCATGGAAGCATCTGTGCTCTCTTAAAATTAAGGGCTCAACCTTTAATGAGTAACATCCTGTATCCTCCCATCTATTCTGTAAGACCTAAACTAAACAATGTAAATGGTAGATGCAAGAATGAAATACTGAAAAGAGGCAGCAGAATCCTGGTGCTGGCAAGAGGCACAATTATCTATTAGCCAACGCATTATTACTGCCTTAAAAAAGCATCTGTGAACAAGCCCCTTTGAATCTGTTCAGAGCACTTAACTGTACAGTAACAGTAAGCTGTGGACAGACTGCATAGGATGGTGGTCCCCCTTCACCCACCGACAGGATGATGGGATCATTCATAAAACACAAAAAACACACAAAAACCCTTTAATCGATGTTAATAGTTCAAGCAATCAATATTATAATGGATTATAGAAACAAATGTGAAGTTAAATATGACAACTGTAAGATTTTTTTTTATTTTGTACTCTGTATTTTTTAAGTATGAGCTTAAAACTGTCTCATACCAATAAACAAAGCAGTCGAAATTTCCACAGTAACCTTTATTTGGGCTTTATTCAAATAAAACAATATAATTAACCTTTCTAACTTCTTAGATGCCAAGGGGTGAACTGCTAGAATGCCAACTCACGAAAGCCTCATGACCAATAAATAACAAGGGAAACTATTCTTTACAACCTCTTCCCCATTAAGCAGACCAGGACAACCCACTTTACTGTTCAAATGTCCACCGGCTGATCATCATTACATGCATAGAAGGATGACAGGTAAAGCACGATATTTTCTTTTAGTTACAGGTACTGGGGCTATTGATATTTTGATTGGCAGTGAGCTTGACACATCAGTTTGAGTGCAAGCCTCATTTAAACAGTGAGTGGGATGTTGCCGTTCCACTGGGACTAACAGCCACCTCGTAACTGTATGGACGCAATTGTGCATTTGCTTTATAGCAAATTACTCAGAATGACACGTTGCACTGTCATGAAAAAAGAAAGCCTCCTGAGTTGGTGAAAGTGGAAACAAAAAGCCCAGTTAGACACAATAAAGTCCTGACACCTCTGTATTGCAGACTGATTTTCTAATCACCAGTTGGACATATTCTTGAACCAACAGATATTTGGTAGGAGACAGGGTGCAAATAACAATCTTTCATTTCAGTGTCATGCTTTGTCAGTCTAATCACCCACCACCCCGTCCTCCTTGCCATGAGGCATTAAGCTCTCTACCATCCACCACATGCTTTGTCCACTAGGCCTTAAGATGTTGCTTGTCAGATAGATATTAACATTGGTGAGTTTATGTGATTTAATTTTTTTTTTTTTCTTCTCATTTCTTGTGATGAGTCTTTGTGGTAGAGGTGGAGTAAAAACTAAAATGGATTGGGTTTTTTTAGTGGCAAAATTTGGGTTATTTTTGTTTCTTCAAGTCAGACACAACAGTCATAAGTAAGGAGAAGTGCGCTGTGCTGTCTGTTCCCGTCTGCACATTTCTAAACCCACTATGGACTTTGTGTCTTTGATTAAGCTGCCAAGACACTGAAAGCAAAGCTACTGGGTACTGCCTGCAGGGAGAAGAGAACAGAGATAATGTGATAGGTCTTGGTCTCTGAGGTGTTCAGGCTCCAATGTTTCTTTTTCCTCCAAATTTATGTCTCAGAAAACAGATATAAGTATGTCTATCTTCATTCATTACAATATGACAGCATTTTGGATCTTGGACTTTGCTCATGATGGTAAACAAAACACAGACTTGTTTTTTATATATCGAGCTGAATGTCGTTGGAAATATGTCACCACTTGCAATCCACTGCTAATAAGCATAGTTTGATCCAATTATCAGCACAGCAATGTAAACAGCCATGTTGGCAGGAAGAAAACAGCAGTCACAAAGCCTCTCTGTCTATAACAGACACACACACTAACACAAGCACAAACGCACACAACATTACATTGCAACATTAGAACAAACTGTATCCTATTTACTCCTGTATTCATTTTATTGAATTTTGACACCTGCTGTTTGTTTGCTTTGTTGCAAATTAGCAGCCATACTGTATTAGTCACAACATTGAGCCTGCCCCTTGATTCACTGTCTGTGCACACTGCACTAGCTCTAAACAAAAGAAACTTTGTTTACCAACGCCATACACAATTAAGCTCTCCCTTGTCAGAATTTGCAGCAGTCTATAATTTTCTACCATAATAATAGAATCATCTGGGAAAAACAAGGAAATGACATACAACAAAACAAACTAAATGAAGCATATGAGCATCAACTTTGAGTCTGCATCATTGCTTTTGTTTTGGTTCTCAGATTTATAAACTAGAGTTTATTTGCAGAAGATTTAAATAAAATCAAATCAAGGCTGCATCAGAACAGTGTTACTATGTTTGCTCTAATGAGCGCCCACAGCCGTATAGTGACCTACCATTTTAATTATTTGATTTTTTTTAACAATAAGCTGAGTATGAGTTTGTGTGCCAAACAGTGCTGCCCAATGTTATAGTTTAAGGTCAGTACGAGCAAGAGACTGTCTGACTGAATTTAAAAAAAAAAAAACTTAACTGCAGAGCTGCAAAATAGGATGAGACACTAATGTAATAACCTTTACTCATTACTGATATTTTTTATATATTGACACTATTTATATTTAATTCAAAGGGTTTAACTCATATTTGGTCCAATTAGAGTCACACTTAACCGAGTTTGCTTGGAAGAGTGCTGACATTAATATTAAATGAAATGAACACACATTTGAAACAATAAATTTTGCACAGAAAAATGTTTTCTCTCCAAAAGTAATTAAGGTTTTTAAGCAGTGGGTGCTGTTTTTCAGTGTGAATCTGTTAAAATGTAAGTCTTTTGTTTTTTTGAGTGACCTAAACACCAATTTTCCTACAACTGGGCAAAGCCCATGGCCAGGTAATGGGTTGTTTCTTTAAAAAAAACAAACAAACAAAAAAAAAACTTAAAAATGGACATGTCTAGCTGTGTTGGTTAGCAGCCAAAATGTTTCTTTAACTTGACAGAAGCCAAATAAGCAACTATAGGTAGATGGGTACTTTCACAGATGAGCCACTGACTTAACTGTCACCTTGTTTTTTTCTCCGCTTTCCCTTTCACATAAATATGCTGTCAGCTGGCACCATTGCTGGTTCATAATTCTTTATCTGATTTAATTGCATTGCTTTGCAAAATGCTGACCTTGCAACTGTATCTTAACACCACATATTCTCTGCATGACCTAGAACCCTTTATCCCCATTCAACACACCAGTTATTTCTTATTAGAGGCATTTTTAAATTCCTGAAAAAACTGGTACAAGCATAAAAAACAAACAAAAAAAACAATTCAATATAACTTTAAAAATGATCTCCAAACATGTTTTCAAAAACTGAAGAACTGTCAAGTAAGCAAAACTCCAAATGACAGAGAAGAAGGATGTATGAGTGGACAATCTGCCGATCATCGTAATGGCATAAGATCTACTTACCAGATGAGTCAAAGTCGGTCTATTTCAATATTTAATTTTTGAATTGAAATTTCTGCTCACCAGTCCATTAACTGATAAACACTTTGCCTACTAACTGCTGTTTGGACAAGGCAGGCCTAGCTGGTCAAATCAAAACACATATCGGACCTCAAAAATAAACAACACTGTCCAAACAAATGCTCCTTGTAAACAAAGCAAAAAGTACAATTGTTTGTAACACAATTTGTAAGTGGAAGACAAGCATTGTGGGTGAAGAGCAAACAAACATCCAAAAGAAGCATCAAAGCAGAGAAAAGTCATAAATCACAACTTTCTATCAGGACTTATAGAATAAAAATCAAAACGATTGATATGATCTCATGGCCAGATCACCCATCCTTTTGATGGAGGACAAGGAAATAAGAGGGTTCTGAACAGAGGAAGACAAACTGACATCGACAAAGGGGAAGACAGAAACTTAATTTCAAAGGGGAGGGAGATGAATGGACACAGGTAAAACACATCTGACAATCACAGAAGCAGAAATCTAGACAATGGCAGGATGTAAAACAAACAGTGGACACACAAGGTAAAATATCTCAAAATAAAAGCCCAGGCCAAAGTCGATAAAAAGTCATTATGGGGCCAGATTGTGAAAAGAATAGCATCAGAATTGGGTTAACCACAGCTAATAAAATATTAAGCAATGAAACACCAGCCAAAAAATAATGTCAACCAACTGTGAGTTATCCAGCAGACTCACTCATATTTGGACTGTTTAAGGAGCATTTGTTTGTTATTTGATGGTGTAGCAGTGAGCAATTACATAAATGTAATAGTTTTTCCAACGAATATTAGTCTAGCATAAGGCAAGAGGAGTTGGTAAAAAGTTAAAGAACTGCCAAGAAATACAGAAAAGGTTATGCAATATAGAATCAATAAGCGCATTTTTAAAAACACTGTACACTTGCTTTACAATTTGCATGCACTTAGACAAAAGCATATGTTGCTGTGCCACTGAGGGATGCTGCTGAGGAGCACCCGTGAGGAGAGATTCATAAATGAATAAATAAATATTTTGACACTGTTGACTTATTCATGCTGAGCTTTCAGTCGCTGAAATATACTCTGGGTTTTCACATGCCACTGAGAATCCTTGAAAGCTAAATGTGCAAATCAAATAGCTCCATGAAAAATGAATCCCTGTCTCCTTTTTCCTCTCCAAGAATAACAGAGTGAATAGGGTCTGTTCTTTGATTAAGGAACACACACATTTACATCCAGCTATAAAAGGACTGGTGTCTTTATTTTTACTGTTAGTGAGGTGTTATGAAAGTAGTTATTAACATTAGTTTTAGACTACCAAATACATTTTTATGAACTAAAATAAAAATCAAATACACTCCATTAAAACAATAAATGTAGACCTATTCTAAAAGGCAATATGTATGTAGTCCAGCCCAGTTGTTGCTCATACAATGTTCATACGCCCAAGTAAGGTTTCTTTCAGACTTAATATGCTCATGTTGCATGCAACATTAACAGGCATTGTTCATAATGTCATGGATTCCACTTCAGTGATTCATTTAAAATAAAAACAAGCATTAGAGTTAGCCCAGGGGAAAGCATCCTCATTTTAATAAAAATCACTTCTGACAGTCTCACTAAATCGCAGATGGAGAAAATACCCGTCGCACCTCTTAATCCCTGCAAAGCAACCAGTATTCTGTTAAAGCAATGAGCTCTTTTTGACCATACAGTCTCAGATGAACCAGTAGCTTGGTTTCAGTCAGTTATGTATATGAGGGAAGAGCAATAGTGCCTGTCTCTTACCTGATGGTCTGTTTTACCTGAGTCTGAATGCAATTTAACCTTGTGTGTACATTGTATGATTTTTTTCTAATTCCAGTTGGGGCCGTTACTGCACTTTGTTGACAGAAAAAAATGAGAAGCTTCAAAGAAGTTTATGTGTGTGATTCAAGGGTAGCGTACAACCAGAGAGAACAAGGGAGGAAGAGTTAGAGCCACAAAGATGATGCTGCTCAGCTACACATGCAATCTGAAATATAAAAGAGTTGCAGAAGCAGTCTTATACAGCAGTTGCTCCCAGTCAAAACAAACAGACACACACAATTATGAAAAAAACATAAACTGGGAGAACATGACAAACTAAATTCCCAACTAGAAAAACCTAACAACAAACCTAAAAAACTAAACTGCTTCCCCTCTCCATCACATCAGGGAGTCTACTCCAAAGGCAATGAACACTAAAAGAAGAAGTTTTGCCTCTAGCCGTTTTTATTTTTATGTACGTAGCCATATAACTGCCATCAGAAAGAACTGATACAGGTTCAGAGTCTTTATGATGTAAGTGACTTATACTGGGAGCAAATGTGATTAATCAGTAGAAGATTTTGTCTGCGTCAATTTGGGGATTTTATAATACTATTAGATAAAACAGTGAATATAACAATCATGTTTCAGAAATACAATCTAAACTTGCTACTATTAATATACACTAGGTTAAATTAACCCAGTCTCAGATATGAGTACATGGTTTGGGTTAAAATTTTGCTATAAAACATTAAAATGTTGATAATTGATTGTTTGATAACAGTAGTTGAGTATTGGTGGTATGAATCTTAATGTACAATGTGCAGATAATTTTACTATATGGGATATGGAAAAATGTGACAGTCAACATCAGCACTGATACTTAAGCAGTCATACAGGGTGGGGCGATGATCTGGGTCATTAAATATTAACAGAGTGATTGCTTAATATGCCTTTGCCAATATTTGGCTCCTTTTCCCATTAACATATAATTTTCTGTTGTTTTAATTAATATTGCATTTAATCAGTATATCAGTAAACACTGTATACAACAGTATATAACAGATGCTTGCAACGTAGATGCACCGATATATGTATACAATATGTGTATATAGTACCTGGATGATTTCTTACATCAAGATCTGTAAACTTTCCTGAGAATAAAATTGTAACAAAAATGTTGAAAACTGCCTTATCTTTCAATTTTAAAGGAAAGTAACTTAGAAAATATTAAATCCTTGAATAGGATTGCAGAAAAAATGTAATTAGTTCTTCCCTGGCAAAACATACTCCAACCCAAGTTTGGTGCAAATCCATTCAGTAACCTTTGCGTAATCCAGGTGACAAACTTAACCTCCCTGGTGGTGGTAGAGAGAACTGACTGGAAAGTTTACAAATGATCTTGAGGTGCCAATATGCAAGTTTGTTTCAAGCTTCCAAGCAAGTTTGGTCCAGCCTTTCAGATTAATTCAAATATAACAAATGTAGCACAAACAAGGACACTCACAGAGCTCTACAGAACACGTGAAATTGTGAAAAAAAAACCTTTGCCAACAAGTGGCTCTCCAATTTTAGAAATCAAACTGCAGAACGTGTCTCAAGCCTGCCACATACAACAGTCACCACCCATTCTGTGCACATCATGTACCCTCACAATGTCCACAACACCAATTTACACAGAACACATTAATAAAAATAGTTCAGCAGTCAGCGTATGCTTATAATCAGAGGATTGCATTGCCACTGATGTGTATGTAAAAGAAAGTCTTACTTAGTCTCTGCATGCATATGGGATTGTAGGAGTTTAAGTTGGTCAGGGAATGATAATTAATCGGAGTGCAAACAGGAGCAGCTCAGTGCTGGCCCGGTCGTTCTGCTCCATTAGAGGGAGAGAGCATCATTGGCCTAATGTGCCTAGAACTAGCTGTAGAAGAAAGAACTGTCCAAGTGGACACACTAATGAGCTGCTTTTAAAAGACACTGCCCTGCCACTGGCCAACAGGCTCAGGCTCGAGGGAATAAAACATGCATGTATTCTGACACACAAACAAAGACACATATGAGCACATACACACAAAATGTTCAACTTGTTATCCTAAACTAGTGCTGTCTCTACAGCTAATGAGAGCAGAAGAGGGAACAGGATGTGAGGAGACAGGAGGATAATTGTGTGAGTGGAGTGAAAATACTATGAGAAAAAAAAAGGCAGAAACAGAAAGTAAAAGGAGGGTAATGGCTGCTGGATTGGAACAGATGACAATACACGTCCTCCCACCTTGCCTGTCCACCAAAAAATATCACAACGTGATGGCACAGCAGGCTACATGCCTCTTTCACACACACCACACATTTGTCTTGCCCTCCCCTGAGACTGACTTACATTATTCTGCTGAGAGCTGCTGATGATGATGATGATGGGAGAATGAGACTGAAAAAATCAAGGACACTCACAGAGAAGCACACACAAACAAACACACCCTCAAACATGCACTGACATATACGTACACCCACACACACATTCAAGGGCAAAGTGATCCATTGTACGTGACATTGCTTTATAAGCCAACAACACCTCCACGGTCTCAACAATCGCTTTAAGCTGCTCTCTCAGTGGAAAACAAACATTTTTTATAGAGTTACATCAGGGTTCATTGGCCATTTGTGCTCCTCTCCAACAAACTTTTCTGCATTACTTCATAACTAATAAACATTGTAGGAATAATTGGCCATCTATTATTCTAGTGATATCCTCTCACTCCAAATGCATAATTTGGCAGGATGAGTGAGTGATGTGATAATATATAGGATGTGACATTATAAGTTTGTTCACCATCAGAAACTGTGTCATACTGACTATAACAGCCATTGCTTTAATATCTCTATATGTATTAGATAGTTGTGGGCAGTGTTGCAAATCAGTGAACGGCAGTGTTTTATGACAACATGAGGTTTTTATTTGATTTTAGCGTCAATGTGATATATTACTGTGATTTGTTGAAGGACCACCAAAATGATTCTGGTCATTTTGTCAATTAACTACTTCTTTAATTATGTTTCAGTATATCTAATAAATACTCATACATATTATTGCACACATAATGTACAATACAACCATATTAGTATCCCACATTATAAAAAGACCAAGCTCATTTTGTAAATCCCTGTTTGTCTTTGTGTGTGAAAACAAGACATGAGTTTAATTAAATCAGCTGCAGGTGGAGAAACCCAACTGCAATCACTGTATGCATGTATTTTATTGACTTATTCTCCATTGGGATGTAAAGCATTGACCACATAGCCCAACAATCTGCAGCAGTGTTCAGTCAGGTGTCTTACCTTAGTCCAGGTGTTTCTCTTCTGTGCAGAGGCCCTAACCGCCAACTCCTCATAGCAAAAAAACAATAAATGAATAAATAATCCAGTTAATTCCGTTGTCCACACACAGTTTGGAAAAGGTCTGACAAAGGTGTGCCCGTTAAGATAGCCGGCCCCATGGGTGAGCTGATTCCTTCATTAGCTGATCTGATGAGAGGCTAACTTTAGCTTGGCTAACTTTAGCCTGGCTAACTTTAGCCTGAATAACTTTAGCCTGAATAACTGCCTTGTCCTTGTGTCCGCTCAGCTGTTTGCCCGTGCTTCACACGTCCTGGGCATTGAAGTTGTGCTGTAGTTGTCTGTTGGAGGCCTCCACCTGCTTGGGTGTGGCCCACGTTTGGTTAGCCCACCATTCAAAATGTCCTCCACCAGGCCCGAGGCCTACGCTCTACGCCCTACGTCATTACGTCGTACATGTGTAACAGCGACGCCCAGTGGCAACGAGTGATAAAGCGGGGAATTTTCTCCAGAAAATACTTTGACACGTCGCAGTAAGAAAAGCAAATGTGTAAATAATTTAATTAATTGCCGTTCGGCTACTTCCCCAATCAGTGACCCCTGAGCTTTTACCTACTGTGTAATAAAGCAAAATGTCTGCCGTGAAAAAGGCCAGTAATAGGCGTCTCAAACAAGCAGTGCATATTACTTTCTGCTAATATTGATGCTTTTTGTAAGCCAGACACCTTAAAAACTGTATGCATTTATTTATTTATTCATCTATTATTAGTATCTAACACCATTTGGAATATTGGGTTACAAACTCTACAGTGATCATATCACAGATCATGATGAGATTTTTTTTTTAAAAATTAAAAAAAAAACATCTTGTAAAGAATTAGATAAAATTGTCTTAGCAACTGTGTTTTTTATCTTGCCAAAAAAAAAAAAAAAAAAAACTAATTTAAAAATTTAACAAGAAAGTTAACTAAAAATCATCCTCCCAAGGCAGATGTATGAGGGACAAAGATCACAAAAAACACATGTACATTCATTTTGTTAGGAAACATGCAGGATTGTCTATTTTCCTTGATTTTTCCTCCTCTGTTGTGTTTGTCACCAGTGTAATCCCTTAGTCTACATGTTTAATATGTGTGTGTGTGTGTGTGTGTGTGTGTGTGTGTGTGTGTGTGTGTGTGTTTGTGTGTGTGTGTGTGCCCAACTGGGCGTGGCTGACCCACTTCCTCTCTCCCACCAACTCACCTGCACACCTGAGGTGAATTCCACTGATTCCACGAGCCACCTCCTGCTGCTGGTTCCTGTCTTCAGTTTTCACTAGTTTGTTGTTTCATTAACAGTTGTCTGATGCTCACTGTTTTAACCTGCATCTCTTGTGCTTTAGGTATTCACTAAGCTCAGTTCCAGACACATCCAGCCTCTGTTTGGTCCCGTTTCCTCACCTCAGCCACATTTACCTTCAGTCGGTTTCTTGTCCTCAGTCTCTGGTCCTGGATCTCTCTGTCCCACCACTGCTAGCCAAACACTGGATTACCCACTAACCAACACCCAGCTTTCCCCCACCTCAATTCTGTTGAGAGACTCAACTGCAGGCCAGAATACAACCTGCTTCATTGCCCCACTCCCCTCTATTCCCCCCATCCAGTTCAGTTCGCTGCTTCATGTGTAAATGAACTGGTTAAACTGTCACTATTTTTTGTGGGTCCTGTTTTGCCTTTTACAAACTGTACGAAATTTGTTTCCTATATTGATTCTGACATTTTCCTTTGGGTGGCTTTAAAAAAGGGAAGGAGTTGGATCTTAGCAGTCAAAACAGTGTTCTCACAAAATAAAATCTGCATCTCGAAAATACAAATTTTAAGTGCTTCATATTAAGGAACTTCCCTCACAGCAAACCCCCACACTTCCCAGTCATTTCATTTCTACGCTACCTAAATATTCACTAATTTCTAATGATTGTTGTGACAAGCTGCCCTCTCTCTTGCAACAGTGATTTATTCATAGATGACTACATTTGTACCTTAGGACAGTTCAGCAACCTTGGATTAATGTTGTCATAGTTAGTGCAACATCTGCCTCCAGGGAAATTCCACAAGAGTATTAACTAATTCAAGGATTGAAACACAGTAATAAAGGTCAAGTGACATCACCATCTTGATGTGAGGGGAACAAAGAGCAGAGCCCTGAGGTAAACAGTGATGGTCCCAGTAGCTAACCCAGGCAGATGGCTCAAGTCAGAGGGGTTTAGATCATATGAGGGTGTTGGAGGCTGACGGACTGTGACAGGCCAGTGAGTCTGCCTGTTGGTCTCTTTGCAAAACTGTTTGGTTTCTTGTCTCATTGTCAGTATGGGCCAACACAAACAGTGCAGTGACACACTGTAAAAACTGCAACTTCATCAGTGTTTAGAGTAATTAATTCAATTGTGCCAGAAACTTAAGCTCTTGTTTTATTTCAACAAAATGAGGGAGTTCCGGTCAATTAGGTTTAAGTTTAAATTATTGCTATGAGAACTGATGATCATGAGTTCAGTTTATAAAATACCTGACTGTTACAAAGAAAGTTTCTCAGCTAATTTTCATATACTTCCTAGCATATATTGCATTAAGGTTAAAATCCCCCAGAAATCCTGCCTTTTTTCTCATATATAAAAGTGTTACATGATGTGTATGTATGATTGCTGTATGATGAATTATATATGTTGTATGTCTCAGCAGTGTTAGATGGTTGAAAGGAAAACAATGCAAACTGTGATCAAGACAGGTCTGTACTTCTGACACTTTATGTACATTTCCATGTTTGAAATGGTGATGTGACAGTTTACTACCTTATAATCATGAATCTATTCATCATTTTTTTTCTTTGCTGAGTAATAGTGGAAATTATTTTGCACCCACCAACAGACTGAAACAAACTTGCCAACTTGGTTGACTGTTCTGACTTGCAGGTGTTTCCTCCACTACACTCCCTCTCTTAGCCTTGTGTGTTGACTATTTGGGAGTTTGCTTTCAGCCCTTCAAATAATCTCTAATTACAGAATAGATGAGCATTGATCAGATCATTAGTTCCAACAGAAAAAAATAAACATTGATCAGATCATTAGTTACAATGGAATGCAGCAAACTAGTATTTGTTTTAGAAAATTGCTGTCTTTTGAGATAAAGCAGCTTGTGCACTGCAAAAATGACTCACAAACACTGATTAGCACAACACTGATTAAAGAAATTTTCTGTTAGAATAGTAGCAACTAAAGACGGTAAATGCTGCCATTATTTATATTTATTTCATCCTGTGACGTTATAACTTGAAGGCACCCTCTGGGGTTTCTAAACAAAGTAGATGAATATATTTCTTCATAAGTCATCTGCAAAGCTTCTTCTCATGTTTTCATACATTCACTGCATTGAAAGCCATAAAAAGTGTATGTGCATTACTATGCGTTATGCAGTTAAGAAGCCTGTGAAATACAAGGACTGGGTCATCAGACTCCTCATTTTAAGAAATCTAACTTTATATTCTTGTGATCATAATTTAATTATACTGGTACCTGTATGTAACAAAATGTTTTCTTGAAATCATCACTTAATTAGAGATTAATTGTGGCTGCAATCTAAGTATCAAATGCTGATTAATGTAAAATCTAATGTGATGATCAATCATGATCTCTATATCTCACTGTGTCATTCGCACTTTGAACTGGCTACGGTGTGGCTCCACTATCAGGTCTGCTAAACTTGTCTTTCATGAAAGTAACAACAATTAGGCTGAAGTTGTGACCTTGAAAAGCCATTAATTTTTTATCAGAAGATAACAAGATAATTAAGCCAGGATCTTGAGATTAGAGTAGTAAAAAAACATGTGGAACAATGGCTTTGCACACGACTGCTGAGGTCATTGCTATTTGGCTGAAAAAAGACTTGACTGTCTGCTAACTGAATGTTTAATGATTCACTTTTCACAAGGTTTTTCACAATGATTTTGTGAAACAGAACTTGATGATAATAATTTGTGATCTCACCAAGGATTTTTTCCTCACCAGATTTAAGTTTTGCTCTTAGGGAAAACCAACTTTTGTTTTCTTCACAAAAAAAAAAAAAAAAAAAAAAAAAAAACATAAAATCAAACAAAGTTTCCTAATATATTTTGAGTAACACAATAGCATTTTGTTGTGGTGATAAAAGGGTTAAAAAATTAAAAGAAATTGGGGCTGCTCAAAGCTAAGCTCAAAGAAAAGTAACATAAATATAAAAAATGCCAATACATTTTTTTTTAAAAGAAGGCAATGTTCATCACCAACCTGTCTTTCTTATCACATACAGTAACCTGAGGGGCTCAGTCATTTTGTGGGGCCACACCCAAGGTGGTCTCTCAAACTGTGCTTTGACTCCTACAGTTGATTCATGCTCTGACAGGATGTTTAGCTCACATTTGTCAGGCTACAGTGAGATCTCAAAGCTCTGCAAGGGTGCCATTTGTAATCAGTAATAAACAGACCTCATGTTGTCTTCACAAAAGGGAGAGATTGTTTTGTGTAGGTTCAAAAGGCCCCGTCAAATTCATCCAGGACCCATACAGGCTCCCAGGAATCCAAGGTTCTGTACTAATATGGTTGCCTGATTTTGAGTCTGTGTAATGTGCTGCTCTCTCACTGGTTGGAGCCCCAGAAGCAATTTTAGACTCATTCCCATGATATAAAAACAGCCCAGTCCTCAATATGCCTGGACAAAGACTTATAGGAAGAGATATCTTGTGTTGTCTGTTAAAGTGGACAGCATGGACTGACTCTTTTTTTTTTTTCAAAGAACAGTGCTCTCAGCTATATGCTTTTGTTGTTTCAGTGCAGCACACTTGGTTTAACTTAAACCTGAAACACACACACAAACTCTACTGTATGGTTGTTCTTTCCGACTGGACAAAACCCAATGGGAAACACCCTGCCTCAGCACAGCACACATGTTTTTTTCCCTCTTTGTTTGCTCTTTTTGTGCCCTCACCATAAACAATATAGTCTGACTGTGTGACTAAAAAATACTCACAGGGGTGAACTATACACAACTGAAATCCCATAGTTGCTCTTTACAAGTTGGCTATTTACAACATCAGCATTTATAACCTTCTCTGCTGTTGATTTAATCTTTCCAAATAGCATAGAGTTATGTCCAACCCGTAGGATACACATTGTAGTCAAGAGTTGAATGTTTTGTTTTGTTTTGGCTGGGTCTTGTCATTATTATAAATTGTGAAGCAAATTCTTGTTACCAAATTAAAGAATAATGAGCCAATTTGAATTTAACTGAATGCAACTGATTTGAACCAAACTAATCGGAGCTGAATTTAATTGACTCAATTTAAATGAACACAGCTTCACTGGACAAAAAGACAACTCCATTATCAAAAAATTAACGAGAAAGATCATTGAATGAATAAAAATGACATTTAGCAAAATATATAATGTGCAAGTTTGTCAGACATCAATTTATAACTCATTCATGCTTTGAAAGCTAAATAATTTGTCAATAATTTGGTAGCCTGGTTGCTAATTTGGTGGTGTTTTTTTGCCTTCAGCTCTCAAATTTTAATGCACGTCTTTGATCGAAGAGAGAAAAAAAATTAATCAATTCTTCAACATCAGAACTAAATGACCAGTTATATATTGGAACTTGCAGTTGTTCAAAAATAAGTGCCAATGAACTATTCAGTTACAGCACGTATGAACAACCCCTCATGGCAGCTCCCACCACACATAAAATACACACCATAGCCACATAAAAGGAGTGTGTGAGCTCCAACTTTCCATTTAATAACCTAAGTGCAAAATTTCCTGTGGAAATGAGAGGAAGATAAAAGAGCTTTTTGAAGCACAGAATTACATGAAATGAAAAGAGGTAAAAAAAGGAAAAAAAAGAAAAAAAAAGCAAATCCATCATATTTTATCTGACAATGTTCCCCTTAACATCTACAGAGGAAAAAATATGTTTTTCTGTATGTTTTCACTTTTCATTTTCAGGTTCAGTCAATATGTCATTAGGCAGTACAGCTGGGTTTCATGTCAGCTCAGCCTAAGGTCAATGTGGATATTAACTGTTTTTATTTTTTTTATTATGTCTGTTTTCATTGCTCAGCCACTCATGAAATCCAATAAATGCACTGAACTGTCACTACCAGGGCATATAACACCTGACCCCACAAAACAATGACCAGGGTGAGGAAGATCACCCTCTGTATACATAAATCTGCAGTGCAAATTTGACCGATGAAGAAGATGATGGATCCATTATCTTGCAGTGAGGCATGTGTGTGTACGTACTTTATACATTATATGGGCCATACAGCATTGTAAAGCTCAGGGATCAGATGAGATCAAAGGGTTAATTGAGCATTAAGCCCTCTTATGATCACAATCAGCACCTTCCCCAAGCAAGTCGCTGCTTGATCCTCTCTGGCAAGGTCAATGCTGACAGAACTTTGGATTTGTCGGGATTTATTGTGTGTATCTGTGTGTACCTGTGTTTCAGATCAGTGTTGGTGTGTGAGAAACCACACATGTTCTGTGATCTCTTGAGCATCAAGGCAGCACAATCCCAATAGGAGAAAATGTTTTTGTTTTTTTTATCTACAGTTGTCATGGTGAAGCCCTGTGCAAATGTTAATTTCATTTGAAGCAAATTCAACAACCAAAATGTATGTTTGTATTATCTGCATGCTTGTTTATTTATCAACCACAAAAATAATAAAATAAGGCTTTAAACTACAGCTTGCAAATTACAGTGTACAGATCTTGTACATGAAATACTGGAAGCATAACCTGCTAGATACATAGGAGGACATATCGAAAATAAGTTGGAAACATAATAGTGTTTTGTGGAGATTGTGCTATTTAATTATACTATCAAATGATACTGCATATTAAAAAGAATTAACTAATAGTTATCTGTAATTTAAAAAAAAAAAAATCTTTATTTTTAATCCTTGTAGCCTAACTGTAAAAAGGAGCCTTAGCATACATTTTCTTTACTTTTTCGTATGTTCATTTACTGTCACTAAATCATAATATCAAAACCTTATTTGGAATTATTCATCCATGCTTTGCAAAACCAAAATTGAATATGCAATTTGTTAGTGATTACTTTTCTTTAAACTGTGTGTTATCATAGTATAAACAATAAACCAAAATTTGTGTTTTCCAATTTTATGATATGATAGAACATGAAAGCAACTCCGGCATCAATTTTGATTAATTCGGATTAATTTTACATTGGCGCAAATAAAACTACATAAATGTTCACTATTATTTTCTTTTTTCTTTTTAATTAGAAAAACATACACATAAATATTCTATAGCTACAGCTATAAAAGTGTGATCTTCTCCTTTAGTTTTCTGTGTTGTACACCTGCAACAAAGTTGATCCTCAACACTAATTATTACTCAATAATTAAATTTATATGTCCTTCATAATTTTCAAATTATACAATAAGAAATTTTATTGCGGTATCAATATTGTTACCCTATAGTTCCACTTTTTCTGTCTTATTACCTACTAAAAATATGACAGTACAAAAGAGATTATGAAAAAGCTTTCAGTGTATTTTTTTAATGTCTTAAACACCAGAATGTTATCCCCTTATTTAAAGTAAGTATTTTTTGATACCACATACTGTATCCACTAAAAACTACAAACTCTAAAGCCTTACTGAATATTTTTGTATTAATCTGCTACATCTCTCTTTTTTTTTTGTCTGATTCATGCAAACCTTCCTAACTTCTTAAACTTGTTTCACCTTGATAACTACCACCTGTACATGTGTGCAGGTGTTTGTTTGTGAGACTTGATTATTACCATAATCAGGACCCCCAAACAGCTAGAAAGGCTGCCTGTTCTGTTTCACTTTTCAGCTAATTTCATTTACACAAATGAGGAAAACACAAGAGAAGAAAGAAGCTCCTCACACTGTGTGGACCACATCCTGCTGTTGGAAATCACCAGACCAAAACAGAACAAATTTGACAGTGTCAGAGGTTTTATTATTAGTAGTAAAAAATTAGAAAGCAGCTGTCAACACAGTGTCATCACAGTCGTACTGTGGCAGAAAGAAAGAAGGAATAGTTTGACATGAAGTGAAAAAAAGCAACAAAAACTGTCCTGTAATATAAACTGTAATGGGATGTAGTCAGACGCAAAAAGACAGAGGCAGTTGTTGGACCATGAGACGTTTCCTACCAAGTTCTGAATTGAGGTTATCATGACAAAATACTCCTGACAATAAAGTTTTCTTCTATTACTTCTAAATGTGTCTAAGTTGTCCAAACCCACACCAAATGTTTAAGTTTTGTATCATCCTGGATCTCCGTCTTTACACTCCAATTTTCCTGCAGTAGCCTGCACTGGATGTGAAGACTGGAGGTGGATGTGGTGGAGGAGGGTTGCAGTGAAACACTGAAATGACAACTGACAGCAAGAGACAGGAGAATAGATTTTCAAAGATTGACAGGGAAAACATGTTTGACAGGTTGAGATTGTGGCAAGATCTGATTCGTTACCTGAAGTCAGCTGATTACAAGGCGTGGGGTGAGAGAGTCAACAGGAGAACTGTGGTTTGAAGTGAAATAGAGATTATTCCTGGCTGAACTTATGCTAGGCTTCATTTGTGGTATGACTCTGACTCCAGGGTTATTGCTTCCTTAAAATTAGAGAAACTCTGCTTAGGATATCGGTTCTGTCCAACTGTTACAGAGACTTTCACTAACAGCATTTTTACTGCAAGATCATCCCCGTTGTTTATGAATAGAAACAGTTTGTTGGTGAAAGTGCCTTGTTAGCTTCTTGACATTCTAGAAAGAAAGCCCCCATAGCCCCATGGAGATTGGAAAGTGGCTACTGTGCCACTAGTGATGGAGCGACTTATGCGGATCCCCTCAGCAGCACATGCTGATCTCTAGTGGCATGTTGCTCATGTTCCACTGGGACACAGGCTTAGTGTTTCTCAAGGACAGTTGTTGCGTGAAAGGGGTTGGCCAGTGTAAGAAATGTTGAAGGTTCTCTGATCCATTTTGTTGTTGGGATATGCGTGATGCTTTTCAAAGGATAAGTGATTTTTATAACTCTGAGTGAACATAACCTTTGTTAGCCCAGCCAATATAGCACACCTGACTAATTGAAAAAATAAATAAATTTACAGCCTCTTTTGTATGCCTATTGTTTGCCTATTTTATTGGCATGCATAATTTATTAGTAGAATTGTGATGGAAAAAAATGAAAATTACGTTTGCATGCCTCTGCCACTCAGACTAGTTTCAGATTATGTCCCAATTTATCCCAAGTGACAACTCATCATGACTTCACCCACTGGTTAGTGACCTGACATTTTGAAGCCTTGGGTTTGTAATTTGGCTATTTTTTGAAACCAGCAGAAACTATATTTGGGGGAGAAGGTGGACCCCAAGGAAGTGTGAGGGGTGGATCTGACCTGCTCTGTACTCTAACCTGAAAATGGACTTATTTTTTCCAACCAGTGGAGTTGCTCCCTGATGGTCATTAGATAGAATACAGGTTTAAGGCTCTTCAGCATTGGCTTCACTTTTCAGCCCCAGAGACCAAATCCATTTCATATACAATCTATGGTTTATCATAAAATAGAAATAAAATATTAATCATTCATGTTACATTTTATCATAATTACTGTGTGAAGTCTTAAGTTATGGCTAAAAAGTGTTTTGTGAGATCCCACTGACTTTGATCTTTTACCACCAAAATAAATTCATCCTTTAGTAAATGTTTGTACCAATTTTGAAGAAAGTCCCTCAAGACATTACTGAGATATAACATCCATTTGAATTGGACATATGTATGTACGGATGGACAGACAACCCAAAAACAATATCCCTCTGGCTCTGGCTGTCTGGCTCAGAGGCATTAAAACACTCACTTACTGTCTTTTTTCTTTTTAGATCTGTATTTGAACTTCCTCCCTCTGCACTGAAACACACTGGAGGTATTGCCTCCATGTGTGAATTTATTACACCGCGTTATATTTTTAAGGTATTTTTTTTGGTTAAAATGTGTCCCCAAGCTTAGTCACACTGGTGGCAGTGTGTGTGTGTTTTTGTTGTGTTATTAACAAGCAGGCAATCTGAAGCTTAGCTTCCTCAGTATAGCTTACTAGCTAACTCTGCAAGGGACTTATCGGACTGGACACAACTAAACCTTTTGAGAGCTGGCACAGGGAAGTTTGACAGATTCTCACCCGGCATGGATGTCAAAGTAGATATGCCTGATGGGAGCCAGTTTTCCAGGCTGAGTGAGACAAATGGAGGTTGACATCAAAACAACAGACTATGCTGCTGTTAAACAGAGACTTTAAAGTACTTGTTTTTGGGATGGGTACAGCTCGTAAAACACTTCAAAGCTAGCTTTTCTACTTGTGTGTATGCTCTTGGTGAGAGCTTGGAAATATATGACATGAGTCAGCTGGTCAATGAGGGGGTCACACAGAGGAGAGAGGGAGGAAAACTTTTGGCATCCTGGATCTGGTCTTAAGTCCAAGTGCTTTGAAGGGGATTTCAGTGATTTAAGGCACATTTTGATATCTTGGTGTTGTGAAAACATGCCAGAGAGGCTCTGCAGAGGGACAGTGTGAATATAACCATCTGTGTATGCAGTCTGTGTCAGTTACCACTGGCCTTCAGAGGACAGTTTACACTAGACTATTTACAGAGGAGATGTACTTTATGAAGACAGAGATGAAGGAAAAGTATGATGAGAACCAGATACCGAGAGTCTGAAAGAGGGAGCAGGGGTTGCACTTGCTATGGGCAGGACATTGTAGGACACAAGATGCCAGACGAGGGGATCCTGTAATTGACAACAAAAGCATGCACCTGATTGTGAGCCATTTCCATCTCAAGTGGGATATCAGTCACAGGGCTACCATTAAGAGGTGGACTAATTTCTCATCTCTAAGCCACCTTAAGTCAAGAACCTGACTCTCAGGATTAGGCTAAGAGGAGTTTTGTGAGGAGTTTTTTCAGTCACAGCAGAAGGACACTGCCACCATCAGGGAATCTCTCAGAAGTGAGTGTTAAGGCCTAGACTCCAGCCTCTCAGGCCAAGGGTACCTTACATAACATTTTGGAGACTATACTACTGTACAGTGATAACACATCCCACAATACTGGCCCGATTTTAATGGTGCAAGTGCAACAATAAGTGCAATGTTGTAGGTCTTGAGTGCATGGACTATGTGGGTGTCTCCACGAATGTCTGCTATTTTGGGTACAGCGCAAAATGCAAAAGGGGTGGATGAAGAGGAATATAGATTAGAGGGTGCTGTGATTAATTGAGTGTCTTTCAGCCACTCACATCACTCGTCTCACCGCTCTGAAACAGCCACGCAAATCACAGTGAAGCATGACAGTAACAGCTCAACAAATGGAGAGATGCTTCTCCAGGAAATCCCATTGTCATTTGGCGTCACAATGTAAACATGCAGTCCCAAATGACAGCAGTGTTTGCACTGCAATGGATTTCAGGAATAAAACATTAAACTAAAAGCAACATAGGGCTAATGAGCCCTGCTAGTCTGATATATATCACACACAGACAGAATACTGAGTGATGAACTACCACTCATATGGAAGCCTGGTGTCATTTGCATGTGATTTAATCAAGGTAAACACACTGGATATTCCCGTGTAATAGCACTGCACTCTAGTGTGGCACTTGTAGAATTCAAGGCAGCAGACTTATCAATGTTTCTGGTCTGGTGCCTTCAGATGTCTGCAGGGATTTAATGAAATTAATGAGAAGCTTTTCTTAGTGTATAAAGCAGCTGTGGGAAAAGATACTATAAAAATCACCTATTTTAATGTATAGATCAATACAGACTGATTTAACCATGTTAATCATGAATGCGTAGAGTGTTTGATTAAAAGAATGTATTCACATTTTAGACATTATTCTGCCATGGCTGCACTTTTACTGTAAGTATTTTGTTTGCTTGTTTTAATATAATCACCTAAATGACAAAACATAGCTCTGAATTATCTACCCTCAGCACAAAGTGTGAGACCCAGTGTTTGTTTGGGTATTTTCACCACCATTAAAATAGGGCACCAAATGTGAAAGAGGTGGCACTGAGGCCCCCATACTAGTGGACTCAGGGGGCTTCTGTGCCATTGATTATACTTCAAAATATAAGTGCAGATGACAAAGCGTTTTGATCTTGGATAATTAAAAATACCCTTGTGTATTTATTGACACAGTTTAATGCTGAAACACAGAAGGAATTTTTCCAATGCTGGTGTCCCAAAAGTCCTTCTAGGTTGCATGTTCCTACCTAGTGTTGCAATTAGTGCAAATGCATATTAAAGTCAGGCTTCTGTGACTGCTGTAGTGCATCTCTATGTGTGAAAGAAGGTGATATGTGTGTGCGTTAATGTAGGTACCAGTGCATTTGTTATCCAGAGGTCTGCCAGGAGTGCAGGAGCGAGGGAATTACCGTCTGTTAGTTCTCTGCCAACATCCAACGCAGTACTAACCGTCTTCCTCATGCATAATTACCCCCACACACACTCCATGAGGCTGATTCTTCTCCACGAGATTGCCTCAGTTGCTGCCTCGGCTCACTTCTAAAGCCTGATTTAGCAGCAGATTACAGAGTTAGATTAACACAGTCAAGCGTGAGGCATTTTGTCCAAAGAGCAGACCCCAGGTCAGTACAGAACTGCTTCCCTGAAGGATCAGGTCTACATTCAACAAATGGCACATTATGAATGGATTTTAAGCTGCTGTTAATCAGTTCTTTCACATCCATGTCTTCCTGTTCATGTTCTGAGTCCTTTGCATAATTTGAATTTGCTATAGCAGCTTCAAAATTCATTCTTTGGGGTTGTGATTGGTCATGCTCTTATATCTGAGAGAATTAGAGTCTATGCTGCACCGTAGATTGATAGAGAACATGGACAGAGAGTTGGTGTATGTGGTGCACTACAGCAGAGTTACAGTCTCTTTAGACAGTCCTCTTGGTTCAGTCACGTAATGCTAGAAGCATGGCTGTCTGCAGGCCCGAACATCCTGCCAGCAGAGAGTCTTTGCACAACTTACAACATATGTCTGTCTGTCTAGACATTCTCAGTTTGCTGAGATGCTGGGAGATTGCCGATGGCCTTTTCTGTCAGGTTGACAGGGTAACCTCTGTTTTTTTTTCTGCTTTCTCTACACAAATCCTGATTTCAGGGGCTCACTTAATTCAAAGCCAGACACAGCAAGGAAAGAAGGCATTCTGGCCAAGACAAAGGGGGATGCTAAACTAAAGAGGATGCAAAGATAAGAAAAGACTTATCTAAGAAAGAAAAAAGAAAGAGAGACAAGATGAAGAAGTTGTTTGGTATGCTCCTTCTGTGCTTTGTAAATGTCCCTGCTTTTTTATCAGATGGGAAAACATCTTAGTGCCTGCATTTCTCCCTCTTTTTCCCTCTCGATATTTCTTTCTCTGTCAATTTCAAAAGCCTTTCTTCCTATCTCCATATCTTTATTCTTCTCCATTTTTATTCTCCCTCTCTGCCTCACTCTTTAATTCTTGAGGCAGTCAAAGCAGAAAAGACAGCATGCTCACAGAACACAACAGAGCGCACTGTCAGTGAAACTGAGCCTCA
This sequence comes from Rachycentron canadum, assembly GCA_038496675.1. Taxonomy (NCBI): domain Eukaryota; kingdom Metazoa; phylum Chordata; class Actinopteri; order Carangiformes; family Rachycentridae; genus Rachycentron; species Rachycentron canadum. Next base: position 8,362,501 of record CM076655.1, read on the forward strand.
ACATTTCACCTCTTGTCTTTCTCATTCTCTTGTTTCTCTCTTTCTAATCACACGGCCCACCTGCCTCTCAGTTCTTTTTGGATGGGTGTCTCATCGCAGGGACCATCATATTTATTCTTATCTCCTCTCCTGAGCATCCTCTGCAGTGCTGAGCTGTAATGTGTTGTTCCCATGGGCATTTTGTTAAGGCTGTAGGTTCTCAGGGCTGTTGATGCCCTGATGGCCTGAGGAGGAGATCCTCTGCTGCTATTCAGCTGTTCCTCTCTTCTGTGCATGTTTGGCCGTGTTGATAGAAGGCTATAAAGTTCTCAGCCAGTATAATTTAAGACTTGCTCATTGGCATACAAAGGACTTTCAAACTATACACACTAGAAACATGCAAAGCACAAATAGGGAACACGCCTTCTCTGCCTGTGTGTGTATATCTTTCTGTCTTTGTCTCTCTCACGTGCATGCACGCACACACACGCAGACTTGCATATGAGAGTGGATGACTCATTAACCCAGCCACGACCATGCATCCCTGATTGATTGGTACCGATAGATGGAGCAGCAGGAGGGAACCGTGCCTATACCCCCCCTCCTCTCTCCATCTTTCTCTCTCATACTGCCTCAGCATCTCGGAGCCACCGGCAGCATTGAGAGAAGAGACTGAGTTTCCACACACAGTGCAGAGTGGAGCGCGCGCTGGCACAAAAACGCGCACACACACACACACACACACACACACACACACAAAAAAAAAACAACACACACACACACACGCGTACACAGGGAGAAAACAGGAGGTGGACAGCGGCTTCAGCTGTAGTATGTCCACTGACTGCAGTCAGACATGTAGGAGGAGGAGGTGCTCTGCTCGCTGTTCCGTGTCTGCCTCAGTCTTCTAAGCACCTCCCATCCCCCCCTGAACGCTCGCCCTGGCTCTGCGGCGGCTGAGGGGCTGGCTGGAATGACCCGGGAGAGCGGGAGACACAAGGAGATGCGCTAGACAGGGCTGCCGGCTGGGAGGACTCTCCGAACCTTGATCCGTCTTTTTCTCCAGGCTGAAAGAAAGAAGGCAGGACTCTGATCTGCCCCACAGATGCATGCCCATATAGGAGGGCATGGCTGTGTAGACCAAGGGTCTTCATCAAGCACAGTCACAGTGAGAAGGACCATCACAGAGGCACGCAGGTAAGAGGCAGCACAGCTGGAGCTGCTCTGCTGGATTTCTATCTATATTGATTTAAGCAGATGTGAAGGTGTCAGACGTGTCGTCTGAGATACAGATTACTACCTTCCCTTTATTCTCATCTGTGTTCATCTATTGGTTTGATTATTCACTAAAGGTTTTGCTGTGTGCGTGTTGTTTGTGTCTCTCTGCTGTGCTGCATGGACATTGATTAGAAGAGAGATGGGACTGTGGATGTGCACTCTGGCAGCATGATAATGGAATATGTCTCCTGGAGGACATGCTCCGATATCCATCAGATGTCTGGGGAATGTCAGTGGGAATGAAGAGGGTACAACAGGGAGGTAGCAGGGGAGAGAAAAAAAGAAAGAGCCTGTCTTTCTTTTTGAAACTGAGAGAGAATGAAAGTCCGTGGCATTTCATATAATTTATGTGAGTGCCATATCCTGTGGGCTTCTGCTGTTTTTGGGGGAGACCATTTGGCTTTCCCTTTCCTCAGTGCTTCATCTGTGATTCATATATTCATCCCACACACCACATTTGGCCAGTTTTTCAATTTAAGTCTAAAGGCTGTATTTCACGGTGTGAAAGGGTAGCTGAGAGCCCTCAGTGTTGAAGAAATGCCGTTGGAGGCTTACCAGAAAGGATGCTTTCTGTTACTGAAGCTGGAAAGCAGGGAGAGCCCATGGGTGCTGGTGTGGTGCTACACTAAACCAAGCAGTGTGGAAGTTGAGGCAGAAGCCTGAGCACAGAGAAAGAAACTGCCTAATTGGACTGAATGGTTGCACACAGAGAAAACACATGTTGGACCACTGAGAGGTTTGTAAAGAGGATGTAAGTGAAAATTAATGCTGATACTCATATTATGAAAGATGTATTGTTGTTGCAGCTTTGACACTTTTCTGTGGCTGCCTCTGCAGGAATAGCAAAAGGTCAGTTTACAGCCTCTACCTGTTGGAGGGTCTCTCCACTTAACCCTCCACTACTGCTCTAAAGTATTATTACATGACTCGAAAATGGTGATATTGCATTTCTTTGCATCTCAATGAAGGGGACAGCAGCAGCCCCAAAGTGCATTTCAGAGATTGGCCAATGGGTAGATGTGCTTATTCAGAGGTGCCTCTGGCTAAGAAAGATGAGGTGTCCAGTGCCGTTGCATGGAGCATACATCACTGAATGCAGGGCCATGGACCCAGGAGGAATCAACAGAAAGAAAGCCATTACTTAGATGACCAGACTTCTCTGATCTTGTCATGTGGCTGGGCAAGTTATGAAAACACTGGACAGGGGCAGATGGAGAGAATGAGACAGGTAGAGCACAGAGGCAGACGGGGAGAGAGCACTCCCTCCAATGCCATGATTAATTCTAGACACTGTGTATTCAGCATAGGCCAAAAAATATCAATATTTTCCATTATACAGCATGTTTCAAAGTGGAAGGTGGGTGATTTAGAGGCTTATTTTTTAAAGCCATATTGCAACATCTATCAGATGCCACTCAGTCCAACATTAGCTAAACTGGCATTTGATTGAGTAGAAGTCTGAGGTTGATTGGATGTTCTTTTAGGCTTAGGTTGATTGTGGGGGTTTTCTGTGCTAATAAATATGTAAACAGACATCACTGGGAAGAAGAAAAGTTATCAGATGACCATTGCTTCAAAATTTGCATTTAATTATTTATGGTCTTGGTTTTCTAAATGTATAATATATGATCAAAACATACTAAGTCCTGAAATCATTTCTGTGATCACGCTGTGCATTGCACTTTCATGCACTACTGCTATTTTATCTTCTCTGTCAACTTCTGCTTAGTCATTAGAGAGAGCAAAACAGCCCCAAGGTTGTAGGGTAAAACAAATTAATGCAACTTGTGGTGCAGCCTTTGCCCAACTGCACACACAGATACCAATGTCTCATAAAATGGCTCATGGAGACTGAGTGACAAATGACAAATACCAATCCTGGACATGCTTTTAAAATCTATTCAGCATCAAACTAACAAGGTCTGAAGCACATGTAAGGAGAGGCAGTTGGCACAGGCTGACAGCTCTGCAGAGGCACATAAAAACACATTATGAAAACAGACTTGGCACTAGATAAAACCTACCGATTACACCAATTACAGTAGAGGGTATTTAAATGAGGAGAAACAACACGTATTATTTTAGTCTCCCAAACACTTTATGCTGGTAGTTAAACAGGAGCGGATAGCTTTGTTGAAGACACGTGAGCACTTGCAAAGATACACATGTACGCACACACTCATGCCAACTGTTTTCCCTGCTGGAGTTGATTTTAAATCCTAGCACTGATCTCCATCTTTGCTCTTGTTAGGCTAAATTATTTCTGTTTGGCTTTTAAGCTCTGCAGGCTTTAAAACGCATGATATGTGGTGTGAGTTATGGGATACGGCTTTGTATTTCATGTTTCATTTTTTTTTTATCATTATCAACCAATCTTGTGCAAATAACAAACACCACCAATGAACTGATGCTGAAAATGATTTCTGTCTGTGCAAACACCGTCTGACTTCCATTCTTGCATTTGGTTAACACTTGTTTACCATAATTAATTTGAGCGGCTGTGTAAAAAAATTAAACCACATCCGTGTGCTTTCTAAATGATGTCTGCCCAGCACAGAGCTGTGCTCTTGTTATATTACAGGATAAACTACATTGGCCATATAAATCATAATTAAGTAATGTGTCAGTCACTCTAATAGCATGCAGCTGCAGACTGTGGTTACACAAACAATACTGTTTAGTAGAATTCACTGTTTAGTAAGTTCATTCACAGTTATGGTCTCATGTACTTGTTAATGAAAAAGCAAAATAACACCAGTTATGATAGAATTATACTTTATGTGATCTTCCAACATACATAATGAGACTATATTTGTCATTAATCTCTGGTCATAATGTATTAAACTATTAAGGGAGATGTGAAAGATCAATGAGCTGATGAACAGATTTGTTTCAAAAGTGTGATGAAGTATCTTGATCTGTCTGATATCTAGTTTACCGAATGAGCAAAGAAATAACATGCACTCAGTGCCTGATGTATCAGGCACACCAGTACAGTTTGATGCAATTCAATACAACAACTCTGCTATTCCACTCCACAAAATGTATATTGTTCAGATTTTGGTGACGCTGCCATTAATATCTAATTATAATTAATGACAATGTCACCAAATCAGGAATAAACATATAAATATAATGTATTCCTAAAATAATGCTTAAAGGTGGTGTTTTGTCCTCCATATGTGGACTGAATATAATGTAGTCCAGTACAACACCATCACTAATTTAACACCTCTATACAGTGTCAAAACACAGAGAAAGCCCTAAACATCAACATTTATAATATTTTGATATAAAATAGTAATAGGACTGGATATGATCTGAGGTTGAACTTTTCATCTAAATCCTTTTAGAAACACAGGATTACATGACTTCAATAGTCTTGCAAGACAGGTAAAACTATTTCTTTTTTATGTGCACTTGGAGTTTTTTTCCTTTTTTTTTTTAAACACGGTACCAGTTGACCTTTTTAAGTCAACTCTGACAGCTGAAGGCTAAATCTTGTCACTGATCTTACAACTGTGTTCAAGTTCAACTGTATTAGGTTCCCATGTCCCAAAAAATAGACAGAAAAAAATAATTCAATAGATAGATAGATAGATAGATAGATAGATAGATAGATAGATAGATAGATAGATAGATAGAGAGCCTCTGAGTGCAGTAAATAAATAAATAAATCTCTCTCTCTCTTCCTCTTGTGGTCACCCCTGACAACTGGGTGTTTTGCTGCTGTATTCAGTGGTAAATCTGGCCATGCTGGAGGCCACACCTTAGACACACGAAGAAGAAACAACCACGGTAATAAACTGGCAGTGTTACTGAGGTGATAAATATCTGAGTAACAACACGCATATTAATTGGCCTTTTTTGTGCCAGCACATTTCTGAGATTCACACTCGTGCTCTACAGACGAGAGGTGCCGTGTGAAGTTGTTACTTAACTTGGCCAGGATCCCAAACTATCAAGAAAAACACTTACAGCACATGCAAAAAATAAACCCACGCTTCAAACACTGGCTTGTAAGTGTGTGTGTTATGACCAGGTTTTTGCTGCAGAGTTTGTATCCAGAACCTTCTCATGACGTTTTAGTCCAACAAGCCATATGGACAACTTATAGACAGATAGCAATGAGAATTTATTACAGACATTCATGCCCTCTTGAAGTGACAATTGGGGCTGTTGGACTCTGGGTTGTGTGGTGTCCTTGTAGTCAGTGTATTATCTGAAATAGATTCAGGTCTGTGCTTTCAAAGTTTAGAGGAGACATGAATACTTCCTCAGAAGCTGAGTGATGTACAGCTGTGAATGGGGACAAGAGAAGAAATGTGTTTTAGCTAAAATGCCCACTGAAAAAAATGCCAATATATGATAACATATTCATTTTATTGTGAATATTTCCAATGATTTCTGAAATACATTTCAACTGTTGAACTATTGCATTCCTACGCACACTTAGTTCAATCTAGCTGAAAAAGCTGATCTGTAGCTTAATACAGTGTACGCCCTAGGTGCATTTGTGCATAGTAACAGTGTATGTCTCTTTGACAGCAAGATGAAGTGGTGAAAATATTTATACCATAAAATAATATACACGTTAGCTGAGATTTTTTTATATATATATATTTCTGTGTCAGTGCTCCTGCCTGTTTATCCAAACTTGGAGCACATCAAATCTACTGCAATGACTTTGTATAACTACCTCACACAGCCCCACATCAAATAACCCAAGCTATCCCTTTCAGGCTGAACTGTAATATCTTGATCACCTAACTTTTCATCTACTGCCACCATCAAGTCCAATCTTTTATTTTGTAGTCATCTGCAAAAGTTTGGTTTATAACCAAATAAAACCTATAACAATCCCAGACACCTGAACACAACCTTTTTAAGACAACCCTGGAATCCCTCTGCTGCCTTGATGCGCTGGCCAGGGGCTTTTTTTTTCATACACAGGGTGAAAGTCAATCTGAACCAATAAGTCGTCTAAATTAAACAACAAGACTGATTGTCTGTGTGTTTCCTCAGCAATGAGAGATATTATCTATGATCTGTTTTCCTATTTCTGCAAATCACTGTTGTGATTTTCAACAGTTCAGTACAGTTAAGTTATGCTTTGACACTAAAACAACTTTGTTAGGTTTAAGTAAAGGTCATAGATTTTGTTTCATCATAGTTAAAATGATAACAGCTTGGTAGAGGCTCAGTTATCATGCTTTAAAAAAAAATAAATAAAAACAATGCAGTCTGTGAAATAGGAAATCACCAGCTATCAACCTGACTTCGTTCTGTGCTCCCACCATAATTACTACAGCCGCTAGAGGGTTTTGTTAACATAGGTTGTTTAGGGACTGTAGCTGAGATGACTGATGCTTGTGTTTGTCCTTGGAGGACAGTCTCTCTGAGCACAGCCAAGGTCTTGTTCTTTATCATACCTTACCTCTCCCTGATTTTGGAGATATACATACTGTAGCGCTCAATTTTAACTGTTGAAATACAGAGAGGGAAATGGTTGAATGAATTAACATAAAAACTCATGGAACAAAATCCCACTGAAGCTTCAAAAGCTCTCAGGCCAAAAAATGAAATGGAAGTTTCACATCCATAGCACAGTCACAAACACAGCTGAAAATGCTTGTGGTCATGGATCATTGGAGAGATGTGTGTAGTCTTTGGGGAGAATATTTGCATTCTCTGTCACACACATATTATAAATTTGCATGCTTTACACACATACACAAAGTAAAAGCACAATCATTACTGCTAGGACCATGTTGATGACTTCTTTTTTGTGTTTCACAGGGTACAAACATAGCCGAGGGCTGTAAAGCTAATTACATTATTAACTGTGGTTTCATGTTGCCTTCTCTGTCACAGTAGTGCTCCAAAGGCTGCTGCAGAATATCCATAACATTTCATGGTTGGGGATCACAAAAATCACAAATAGTGCACCTGAGCATGTGTGTGTCTGCGCAACCACACAGAAAACAGATGACTGCAGTGTTTTTCCCACACTCTTTTTTCTGTGGATATTATCTCATTTGGATTGTTCTTCACCACTTTTCATTTGGCAAAAACAGAAAAACAAGCATTTTAAATGTTCTATAGATCTGTGTGCTTTGAAAAAAAAAACAACACACAAAAAAAAAAAAAACTCAACATTTTGCAGGTGAGGACCATTTTAGAAAAACAGCCAGAGGGAGAAGCTGCACACAGAGGGAGAGGTGGTGGGCAGAAATGGTGCTACTGCAGGGGATGACTGAGTTAGACTAAGCTGTAGGACTGAAGAGCCATCAGGAGTCTTTCTTGTAGTCCATACTCCATGTCCACACATGTGGAAATCCAGAATGAACTAAATCTTTCAGCACAGTAGGTCTTTCACCACATAAGTATTTGAAAACAGATATATTTGCTTAATATTTCAAAAGGATTTAATGGATTTCTTTTACTCTCCCTCTGTCTCTTTCACCCTCTTTCAGCCTGACCCCTCCACCTCCCTCCTTCACTAGTCCTCTTGTGTTGTTTCTTCTTCTTCTTGAAATCTTAGAACAACAATATTAATAATAGCATCTTTTACCTTTTATAAGGAGTTTTGAAACCTTCTTTTCTATCTCTGGACTTTTACATTAGCCTAAATTGTTTGATTTTGGTTTGTTTTTTTGCTTTTTAAAGTTTACACGATTTTTAACTAAAAGGACAACTAAGATTTTATCTATGCTTAAGATTTATTACACAAACTAATCATTTCTCACTTCTGCATCTGTTACACTCAACATCTTGTTTGTTCCAATTTGTTACAAAATGTAAAGCACATCACCCAATGTGCTTTACATTTCTAGCACAATTTGGGTAGATAGGTTAAACATCTGTCTGATGATAATTTTGAAGAAAATGATGCAGAAAATGTGTGATTGTGATAAAAAAAACAAGATAATATATTGTTTGAGTCTTACATGAGACAGACAAACAAATAGAGACGAGCACAGATGAACATAAAGGTGTAGGGTTGAAGATGATTGATGATCTTTATTTTTTTTTACCTCCTGCAGAGGCAGAAACAATTCCCCAGATCAGTCTTTCCTAAATACTTTTTATTAGTTAAAAGCACAACAATGCCATGAAAGTCATGTGAGCTTAACGGGAGAGACATCTCCAAATGGAACGTCCTCAGCATTGAGGTGAGTCAAAAGAGAGACAAGACTTTTTAAGAAACAGAGTAATTTATGTGTTTGTTTGTGTAACATTTGAAATTTTCAGTTCATGTGCTTGTTAGTTGGTGACTATATTGCTAGCAAGCTATCAGCGCTTGTCAGTTTGAGGTGCCACTATGACCGTTTATTTCTGTAAATCTTGGTCCTGGGGAGACACCCAGTTTCTCTTTTGGATCTCGAGCTGAAAAAGTTGGGGGATCCCAGTGCCAGAGGTGTTTGAAAGTAGTAGTTGTAAGTTCTAACAGGGCATTTTAAACATTTTGATAAAAGGTTTTAAAATAGCGTGAATGTATGAATGGCTTTTTGCTGTCAAGCACACACAACAATCTTTACTGACTTTATGCATGACTCAAGATTTAAGAAGCCTCTTCTTATGTACTTAAACAGTGTCACAGGTGGCGGTTGTGAGGACACAATCGCTAATAATGATCATCAGCGAATGTGGGGCATTTGATAACAGGCTATTAGAGACTGAACTGCCTTACTCTTAATGCAGATACAGCTCTGTGAAGTGGAACCACCACATCAGCTCCTCCAGACTCCTCTAAATCACTGCCTTCATAGGCCCCACCGCTTGACTCACAATGCATCGCTTTTAATAAAATTTCACAAGTCTGGAATAAAACAGGATTTCTGTCTGGTTTTGTTGCACAAGACTGCAAGCCTTTAAGTTGTTCATAAGACAGAGCCTGTACTCAGGAGATCGAACAGATAAACTGTTATATAAACAGCAACACACATGAAGATGAGCAGAGGAGTTTCACAGCAGATAGTTGTTCTATTTTTGTCAATACAACTCATCGCTTATGCACAAAAGTGAACCATTTATGTTCAGAAAAAGTTGTGTACAAACAGGGCAAGAGCTCAAACTTATTTTTCACATGTCGTTTTCTTCTTGGATAGCATCTCATTTGTCTGAGGTATCACAACAAACTATGTCAAACTATGACTTCAGAACAGAGCACCTACACTGTTTACAGCTTACTCTACCATGTAGAAGTGATTAGAGTCTCCTTCTATTGATGGTGATGCATCTTCCATCATGAATACCAGACACATCTGTGGAAACCACTCAAGTCAAGAAACAGAATGATGAGATAGAGAAAGAAAGACAATATACAACTCATGATTTAACATGTACATGGGTGAAATCGAAAAAAGAAAGTAGTAAAATCAATTTTCTAATTAACTTAAAGGAGCTTAGCACATGTTTTTACATTAAATTGCAAAACTGCATTTGATTAATGGGAGCCTGGGCTTACGGCCCCATGAATGAGTGTGATGCATCAGCACTGCAGGCAGGCCTACACATTTCCTGCTTCAAGATTAATTGTGTATGTTTTTGTGTATGTAATTGTTTTAGACTGCTTTGTAATGAAAACTATGTTTGACCTGAGCATCACCAGTGTGCTCTAATGCTATTCAAGCAGGAGAGCAGCTTTGTCTGTCTGTCTGCCATTCAAATAAAACAGATTGCAGCAACATTTAGAATAATAGTAAGGTTTAATTTAGTATCACTGTGATTAGTTTCAAAATGAAATAATTAAAACTGGATTCATTTTGTTATTGTGTTCTGTCCACATTCTGCTGACTGATGAAACAATTATTCTCATTATGTTCATATTTAAAGTACAATGCAATGAGACAAAATAGAACCATTTAATGTGTGGCTTCAGTATTCCTAACTAAATATTAACTTTAACTTGAATAAATAAAAAGTATATGCAAAGATAAGAAATGTCAATGGTGCACAATTCTGAAATATTATTTCTACTACAATTGACAGTGAACATCTTTGCTTCAAAAGAAAGCAGCTAATGAGAGGAAAAACTGAGGAAATCTCTCCTGGTACATATGATTTGTAGGAGTAAATAAATCTGAGGATTCATCAAACTTGTGCTTTGTCTTTTTGTGGAGATTTGGGAGGGATCTGATGTCCTTTGATGTTAGTGCTGCTCCCGCCCTGCAGCAGTGCAAACTAAAGATAAGATCTTCCCTTATAATACAGAGCTTCACTTCAAAGGTGCTAGAATGAAACACTTAAACATAATTGTTAGTGTTTAGAGGTGTGTTCATGCAAAAAAAAAAGCACACTCATTGGATCAAAGTTTCAGGTCAGGTCAGAGGCTCAGTCTTGAGTAGGTTTTCACAAAAAAGTTTTACAGTGATTCTAAGTCAGAACTGCACAGGTTCTGGTTGCACAAGAAGCACAGCACTGTCATGCCTCTGAGCATGGAAAAAGTCCACATTACAGATGATCCCTATTAATATCCAATATATATAATTTACAATTTTGAAGAGGATAATGTCAGAAATTTAGCTTTGATATGTGAACTGAAACAGTTGCCTTTGAACATGTCTATGTTAGGCTATACAATTTCACACACACATAAACACACACACACACATACACACACGTGTCTTTGGTGTCTGGATCTTGTTTAAAGTAAATAAACATGTTTGAAGTCACTGTTTTTGTATTAAAACCAGATTTCTCTTTCACTAACCTTAAACCAGTACTCTGTCCAAATATAACTGTAAAGACATTTTATAATGCTGTAGCTACTACAAGGGGATTGTCCTACAGGTTCAGACATTTAGGCTGAAAATGCATGCATAGTTACACAAACATTGTTGAATATTTTACTAATATGTTAAGTATCAGTAAATTTTTGAAACTTGAAAAACGCGTTGCAATTATGTTTCCCTCAAAACATAGTTGTTGCAAAATTCAAGCAAGCTATAGAAACAATCATTCACAGACAAAATTAATTCACACACATACACAATCATCTATTAATGAGGAAAAACTGTTTGTAAAATGTATTGTATGTGTGTGATGAGACATGAATCCCAATCATGCTTCATACACACACCCAATTGCAGAGTTTTGTGTGTGTTATGTTGTGTTTTACTGAAACTGAATATGTGAGTTGACTGTGTTGTGTATATGTATATGTGACTGAGGGAGTGAGGTAGAACTGGACACCAACACACCTGTTCTTTCACAGGAGACATTTCTGTATTTGTGTCTTTGTCCTTGGTTTACTCCCCAGTTTGAGGTGGGTGGGGCTTAGACAGAAAAAGGAGCTGTCACATAAATTTCTGTGCTCCAATCAAAGGTCGGCAACATTACAGTCAAACTATTATGGCACTTGTGGGGTTGTCAGTGAAAACTGATCAAACCACACACTCCTGGTGATGCAGGTCTCAATATTTAATATTATGCTTTCAGTGTAGCCAAAATGCCATAACCTTTAAAATCTTATCTGATTGCTTTGCCACCTGTTTCACTGGCTCATATGCAGCAGGTTACACATTAGGGTGCAGAGTAGACAAGACTGATTCCACCAGTATTCTGCAAACTTAGTCAAGACAGGCAGTGTAATTCCCCTGCAGATTATGATGCTTTCTTGCATAAAACCCTGCAAGATTCTACTGTCAACACAACATATCTATGTACAAGCATCAGCTACGACCGTAACAAAAGCTCAGATTTGTAGACGAATGCAAGTATGTCACACTCAGTTTGAATCAGACTGATTGCTTGTGTAACTGAATTGTTGAAAACCACACAGACAGGGTTTATATTCAGCTGAGATTGTTTCAGGCTTTCAGCCCACTGGTCTGTTAGCATGCACACTATATGATGTTTGTGTGTTTGTGTGTGTCTGTGTGTGTGCGTATGTGTATTTGTGTGTCTGTGCGTATGTGTGCACTCCTGAATATGCACAGCTTGAGCAGCCCACAAGAGTTATTGCTACACACACATGCACATGCACACACACACACACACATATGCACACATGCTTAGACATGCTTAAACCTCCACACAAAGCTGCAGCACCAACATCATGACTGTGTGGGGGTATATTCATTCTCTTCAGAGGAGACTAATTTAAATTTTTAATGGATTCAGAATCCTTGAAGTGGGTTTATTGAATGCTCAAAAGCCCTCACCCCTCCCACCTCTAGATTTCTGTAACCCTGGGGAAAGGATGCAGCTCAATATGAACACTTCACGTAATTAGGCACACTACGTGTGGTATTATGCAGAACTTGTCCTCACGCAAATAGCATGTTGTCATGTATTAATGACTGATTTGAAGTGAAACCTCAGTGTTGTCTTCCTTTCCACCCTCAAAACCTAGAGCACAGTGTCACATGACAGGATATTCCGCTGCACGATCTCTCTATCAATAAAAAAAAACACTGTTCATTTGATGTGTGCTGAAAAGACATGCCCATTTGACTTCATCTCAGCATTTTCTGATAAAATTTCTAAATCCTATCTGTCACAACACTGGCATTTATTGTAATTGCAATTATCGATCACTGCAGGTTCCCTCAGGTACTAAAAATAACTTAATACAGTAGGTTTCTATAAACCTACGACTAATCTACTAATCACGTATCTGTTTGATCATAGTCATTATTATGCTGTGAAGCAGAGTGGAAAGCAATAGGAAAATCAATGGGAATCAAAACCAAGAGTACAAATAATAACAGACATATATTTGTGCATATTACAACATCAATGCAGATTTTTTCAGTTTTTTTTCCTGGCAGATGAAGATTGGACAAATTTTATTGTGTACAAATAAAGGTGTACTTACACTCAGTGTTTCTTACCATAATGCACTGTGGGGTTTTTTTGTATTTTTAATTTGTAAAGCTGATGCACGTTGCTGCAGTGGTTTGCCACTTGTCACCTTTGCACTTCTGGGTTAAAACCCTGGGTCAGGGGCCTTTCTATGTGGAGTTTGCATGTTCTCCCTGTGCCTGCGCTGGTTCGTGCATGCACCAGTTTGTTCCTGCGTCATTCCTTCCTGTTAATTTTTGGCTCTAAATTGTCTGTAGGAGTGAATGTGGTTGTGTACAGTTATTTGTTGGCCCTGTGATAGGCAACCCGTCCAGGGTTGTCAGCTGGGATTGGCTCCAGCCCCCTACAAAGCCTATAAGTAAAAGCTGTGTGGATATGGATGAATTTTTCAGATATATTTACAGATATTTTTGTAAGTTTGCATTTTTAAAATCTGTCTCACAACAAGACTTCCTGTAATTAACCAACCTATTTGTACTGGCTGTTACTGGATATCCCTCCTCAATGCGCTTTGAATGCAAGTGAGCATGAACAAAATTCTCAGTCTACATTAAGTATAAAAGCGTATTTAAAAGTTAATCTGAGGTTAGTGCAAACCACTCCCTGCTCCATCTCCCTGCACCATCTCCCTGCTCCGTTACACTCTGCCCAGCACTCTCTTGACATGTACGCTGTGCTTCTGCTGCCAGGGTGTTTAGTGAGTCTGATTCACAGAAACATGTGACAGCACCTCTCCACATTAAATTATTTTTTGGAGCATGTTTCAACTAAAAAATATGAGAAAAAGTTACGTACTGTAGCTTTAATATGAGGCTTTGTCAATCTGTATTAGACAGATGAAAAGCTTGTCTTTCATACTTTCCTTTCTGAGCTGCAGTGGTGGGATAAAATCACAAAGAAAAAGTTTTGTACCAAAAAGGCTGTAACTTTGGAAGATATTAACTCAGACAGCAGAAGTCTCATAGTAGTTTCAGAATCACTTTGGGATGTATTTTTTTGCACAGAATAGACCCCACCAACCACCTCCACCCCCACCAAAAAAAAAAAAAAAAATATATATATATATAGTGAACCTGTCTTTTAAATCCAGGTTTACATCCATTATCCGTCTTCTTTAAGCCTGACTTTTCTGGTGCAGGTTACCAGTGCAGAATACCATTAATCCCACACTTAATATCAATAGTAGATCTAATTTATGGTAATGTTTATCATACCATCAACCCCATCTGGAGTTCCAGTACAAACCATAATCCCAAAGCCAGAAATGAAATTCTCTTATCTTACTTTTGTTGTGAGGACATTTGGCCTCACAGCAAATGGACCTGGAAATGCACACACACACATAAATACACACCAACACCCAGACTGAGTCATGCAGGAATTACAGTCATCCCCTTCTGATATCTTTTCCCTCCTGACATTAGCTGATGGTTCCTGCCTGGCTGGATGTCTTTTAGGTTGATATATATGAACAGAATTGCCATTGATCTTGTGCGGAAATTTTACAGCCTCTAACTGAAAGTGGTTTGTGCAGCTGAGGGCCACTGCTGAGATGAAGCTCTCTTCTGGTTAATTAATGGTCTGCAGGTAATGTGGGCGGCCCTGTCTCCAGTAGCAGTGGAGTACGCTCTCTGGAGGAGAATCGGCCCGTAATGAAGGGCACTTACACCACCTGCCAGGAGACCACAGCCATGATTAAAAGTCACCAAGTTTCCTCTGACTAGAGTGGATTCATCACAGATGCGTTACTGAAACGTCGTGCTGCAGTAAACCCACAGCTTGCAATATATCCTTCCTCGGTATTAGTATTCAAACAGAGCACAGACAGAAGAAATGCAGTAAAGGACAAACTTCCGTATAATCTCAGTGTTGAAGATGTATCCTTCTGTGAGGAGTGCAACAGTGAACAGTAATTCTCTTTGCCCAGCATATATTTTCATTCAGCAAATGTCTCCAAGGTGAAAAATCTGGAGTCAGATAAATCCTTTGCTAATGGCCTGACATTTCTCTTGAGAACACAGTAAATACAAACTCTGTAAATTATATTTCAGACTGCATGTCTTTCTGACAAATATGCTGACAACACACAGCAAAACAAATATAGAACATAAATAATGCACTTACTAATGAAAGAAAAAAGTCAAAATAAGACAATATTCATGCAAAAAGCCTGCTGGGATATGTGTATATCAAGGCTGGATTTGAATGAGTAAACTGATCACTTTTTAGAGTTTGCATCAGCACAGAGAAGGATTTTAGCCAAAGCAGTTTCATTCAGCTGTGTTGTAGCAGCCTTAGCTGCTGATGTGCAGGTTTATGTCTTTTTTTTTTTCCAAGGAAACACAGTGGGATTAATTGTAAATTTTGTAAGGGAATGAAGCCAAAATGTATCAGCGAGCATGTCAGTAACGTACAGTACCATAGTGTGCTGCCATAGAGATGTTATTTTTAAAGGATTACAATTGAAAATTGTGCAAGAATATCTCTTCAGACTAACACTCATCTGAAGGTGAAAAATACCTTTGGCCTAGTGTCTGTAACTGTAAGCTTCTCCACGCTGAACATGCAGCAGTCTGATAAATATAGTCAGGCTTGTTGACACACAAAGTGTTGTGTCAGCTTTTTCCATCTTTGTCACAGTGTGTTCCAGTCAACATCTGATTATATTGTTTTTATATGTTTATTTTGCCTGCCAGCCAACTTCGAAAGATAATATGCTAATTTCACCCCAGTTTCTATGGGAGTTTTTCTGTTTCTGTCGGCAGCATCTCTAAAAAACTTGACTGGCTGTATCTTGGATGAACAAACAGTCCATTTCCTAAAGATATTGATTGTTTTATTGACTCATTTCCCAATCTATTTGTTCCCCTGTGAAATGTAGCATGGCTAGTGGTCATCTCAGTCAAAATTTATTTATTTTTGTTTCCAAAATGATATTTTAAATGTGTGGTGGACTAAACTGTCTCCATGTCAGGCTGTAAGAATGTGCTGAATTCCAAAAACATTCATTTTACCATGCCAAGAAAAAAATAAACACTGGGGATCAAAGTTAGTTCTAGGAGGCAACAGCTGAGAAAACAATCTCACCATATATCCATTAAGTAGCTGGTGGGAATTTTCAGTGCCTTCACATGATTTTTATCTGCCTACTAGTCATTTTTATCTGACCATCATGTCCATGTGGACTTGAAAGTTGACATTTAAAGTTCATTCTGGCCTCAAAATAGCAGTTATCTCAGCACAAGGTCCATTTAGCAGCTGCTTCATATCAGTTCAATCACAACAATCCCATGATAATTTGGAGAATCTGATCGAAAACTGCACATCACCTACTACATGGACTTCGGTGGGAGATTGATTTCTCAGCTAGCCATAAATAAGTCATTGAACATTTTCATTCAGTCTTGGGGTTTGGACAAATGTTGACAATAGTGGCTTAAATTCTACCAAGTGACCTCCAACACCATAACTGTATGTGGTTCATATTTTCTCCTAATTCAATTTGTCTGTATGAATATCTCAACAAATACTGGATGAATTTACATTTAGAAGAACTACGACAGGACGCTCATCACTCTCAGGCCATGAAAAAATTAAATGCCAAAGATGAGTCAGCTGATGAGCTGACAATGGCGATGTTATCAATTGTAACTACTGATAACTGTTTTGGCTGCTGATGATTAAACATACTCCAGGTTTTATGCTATGTTGGTACTAATGTGAATCATTTTATGTGAGCTTGTGTTTTTGTATTTTATTAAAAATATGTATTTCAGTTCCCAGGGCCCTGTAAAGATAAGCTGTATGGATAATGAAAGAAAAGCTAAAGTTGAAGATGATCTTGTAGTTGGCCAGTGGTGTTAAGGGAAACTGGAACTGAAAAGATTATTTCCAGTTTAGAGTAAACTACCTTGATAATTCTTTCAGAACTGTAATGGGGGACGGCAGCTCCATGAATGGCCACTGCCCAAAAATAGCTCAGACTGTCCATCTGGTGTTGTGATATTTGAGAAAGTTATTTAAAATGGCTAGAATTTACACAGGCACATTTCAATTCTGTTCAGCAGTGGTGAAGCAAGTGAACGTGTGAAACAGGCTGATGATGGAGTGTGAAAGAATATATCAATTCCTGATCCAAAATGTGGACCTGGATATTGAGTTAACTGCATAGTGTTGGCAGTTTTTGTATTAAATTTCCTGGAAGCCATCTAGTATTCTGTTTATAATAAAAAAAACTATATTTCCATAATCCACCACATCACACCACATCACACCTCTCTAACCAGAATTTGTTTCTGCAGTTGATGACTTCATATATCTTTTCTGGCAACAGAACATGTGGCCAGTCTCTTTTTTGCCAGACACTGGGCAAAGGTGCTGTTCCCAGCTAAAGGCTGTAATCTCTCTCACACCTGGCTAGTGTGGCCATGGCCAATAACTGGCTCGCTCTCAGGCTCATCAGTCTGGCAGACAGTAAATCAGTCTGGGCCCCTGCAGGAGCCCTGAAGCTGAGCTGCACTTCGCACACAGCACTTTATACCTAATGCCTTCCTGCAGACTTGCCCCTCTGTCAGAGATTTACTTGCTGTGTGAACATAAGTACGATTGGGTATATTCTCGAAAATACTAATTTTCTTTTTTTTTTTTTCCACGGTGCTTTGCAAACGTCCAAAGCATAATTTTTTATCATTTATGATGCAGGAGCAGATAACAAGCATACCTTCTATCCAGAGGGAACGGTTTCAGCTTTTTTGAAAAAGCGATGTGATTGCTTTGAATGCAGCTCCTCTGGTAGTCTTTTGTCAGAGCATCTGAGAGAAACTGACACACATTCCTTGTGTTTTTGCCGGTGCTGGGTCCTGATGTGCATTTGTTGTCAGTTTGTGCCAGTGCTTGTGTGTGTGTGTGTGTGTGTGTGTGTGTGTGTGTGTGTGTGTGTGTGTGTGTGTATTTCTTTCTGAGCTGAATGCAGGAGCCTGGTATGA
Source organism: Rachycentron canadum (assembly GCA_038496675.1). Lineage (NCBI taxonomy): Eukaryota > Metazoa > Chordata > Actinopteri > Carangiformes > Rachycentridae > Rachycentron > Rachycentron canadum. The sequence goes on from CM076655.1 coordinate 8,380,554, forward strand.
CAAAAGCTTAAAGCTTCAGACAGACAGATGTTCCTCTTCAGATAGTGATCTCAGCACAGAACATGGCTGTGAGAACAAAGCTGTCTCCTGTGATTATGCTCCCTCTACAGCTTGAACCTGGGGAATACTTTATGCTTGGTACAGTCAAGACCCATCTGATTGGAGTCACACAGAGTTAAATGATTAATGCATTTATGACAGTTTCTATTTTTATATCTAACACTGTGACCGTTTGAAGTTTACAAAAAAAAAAAAATCTGTGCAGACTCACCAAATTATTTGTGTTGTTTTTGCCATGAGTTTCAAAGCCCACTGAGATAAGAGAGTGGAGTATATGGCAGCTGGCAGAGTGGAGGCTGTTTTTGAAAAAGAGAAACTTCAGAGCCACGTTTAATCTCCACCTTCTCACCTAAATCATCCCCAGCAGCTGGGAGAGGACGACCCAAGCAGGTGATTACCAAAGGCAGGGGCAAGGATGTGGCTGACTCACACAAAAGAGACACGGCCCAGCTGCCCTGAAAAGTGACACTAGTTTGAAAAGGGTAAACACATACATGCACATGTGCACACACACACACACACACACACACACACACACATACACACACACGCACACACACACACATACACACACACACACGCACACACGCACATACGCACACACGCACACAAACACACACACACACACACACACACACAGGTAAAAGCACACAGTGTTCAGCACTCATCATTCACTGACTGACAGCGTCAGGGTTTTCGGTGAGTGAGAGCTGATAACTTGAGGGGGAAAAGGTAAGGGCTTCAACATCTTTTCAGGCTGACGAGCCGCCTGCCACACAGTGATGCATGGAAGAGACAGCCTTAATGTGACTAACTGCCTAAGAGGAGGGTGCAAGGCTATGCTGTGATGGAAATGTAGTGAGAACTGAAAATCTCATTGTGGAGAGAAAATCTGTTTATCTGAGAATGTACTTTATGCCCCAAAACTAAGCCCTTCTCCCAAAGACATGCACATTGTACAATGTTGTTTGAGTCCTTCATGTCATATGTGCTGGTAAAGATTTTTTAAAATGATAATGAGATTGGAGATTAATTTACAAGACAATACTCAGGTTTATTAATCTTTCAAGTTAAGGTGCAAATGATAAATCATATGCTTTAATGAGGATTACTTTTTATCTTAAATTGATTTTTCATCTTTTTAAATAGGTTGTATTATTAAGCTCAACTTAGCTTGTTCTCCATTAACTGCTCCTGAATGCATCTTGCAGGAGGGCAGATGGACGTGCAGCCTCTCAGGCACTCATTTTTTTTATTATTATTCATTTTACAAAATCAGTGTTATCATATGTACATATGTATGTATGTATATATGATATGTAGTTACCTTGTATTTAAAAATGTTTTTATTTGTTTATCCTTAAATCCAAAATCCGATCTTGTAAAAATGATTTTCCGCAGTGGAATTTAAAAACTAGAACTAAAAACTAAAAACTAGATTGGTTAACTAAAGGAGACAATTACAATCAATTAACACATTTCCAAACAAAATCAAAGAATAGAGAAACCTCTAAAAAAAAAAAGTTAAAAGACATTTGCATATCAGAGTATTTTTTCTCTTTCCTCTCCAGTAATTTGAGGGGCCCATTCTCCCAGGTCACTGGACTAAACTAGGTAACTTTATATAAAGTACTGTTGCAGCAATACTAAAATGTTGTTACATGTTGATGCATCAATATTAATATGGTTTACTTTTACATAAAGGAGTGGAGTACTTTGTACTCTTTATTGTCTTCTATGTGATTATTTAAAAGATAATCAAGTCATATTAGCATTTTTTTTCATATTATATAATATATATATATTATTTCAGATTATAGAAGTCAAAACGTGTATTCACAGTAGTGTACTAAAATATAAAACATGTAGTATATACTAATACTTCACATAGGCCTAATGATGTGATATCAAGTAATTACAGGACACATCACATTATCTATTTTATCACTTAAATGGATGGAATACACTTGAGGAGACTTCCTGATGTCTGTATTTTAGCCAGTGGTGCCATCTTTTAGCATCAAGTATTTCAGCCCAGAAAATACACACAGATCTGACAGGCAGAAATTTGCAGTCACAACTGGGACTGTGCAGAGGAAAAGGGCAACTTTGACGTATTGACGCAGAGTGGGGGCATAACCTGTTCTGCTGCCACTAATCAATGTTCACTTCAACCTTCAACATTTCCAGAGCAAAACAGAATCCCGTGTGTGCCAGCGCCATCTCACTTCATTTCCACTGTTTGTGTCGCTGTATGTGTGTGTGTGTGTGTGTGTGTGTGTTTGTGTGTGAAATTTGTAACTGTACTTTCTTCTGTTCAAACGAGAGGTGAGCTTTAGTGGCCTAGTGCAGGTGCCTTTTAATGATCTTGGTTTTATGGTTGTACGTGGAGCATGACGTGAAAAATGCGTGACAAGAATGTTGAGGTGGCAAAAGGAAATGGTGCACAGCTACCACCTCCTTTTCTAATCACAGCCTCCTGAGCTCCTCCCAGTTCTTCATTGCAAATTTATGGCTCCTGCTGAATGCAGGCTGGGCTGTTTTGCATATTACCCGTCACCCCCTGGAGACAGCACTATAGATCATAGGTTTGTTCAATGGCCTGTAACTGGAGGAACTAAAGGCTAGAGGTAAAAACGAGAGAAAAGAGAGCAGAGCCAAGGAGACCACACTGTTTTCAATTCCAGATGGAAACCAGTGTAAATTTAGGAAAAATAACATGGAAATTTGAATAGATTTCAATGTCAAACTTCACAGATGATCAAGGATTAACTTTGGTCCTAAACATTATAAAGCATCTTGTACCAGCTTTATAGTGTTCTTCCTTATCATTAGCCTGGTCTGTTTTTTGCCCTGATGAACATTTTATCCCACTTTACAACAATCAATTTTTTTCACATAATAGCCATAATAGTAGCCAAGGGCATAGAAACATCTATCATCATCTGATGAGGAGAAAGTAGAGGGTGGTAAAAACTAGTCATTAAACTCAAACATCTTCTCATGAAACCGCTGGATTAGAAGTTGTCTTGTAGCTGTAAAGATGTGTTTCATCTCAATTTATCCTGATGGTTTGGCTCTCTCAGCGCAAAACATTTCATTTTAAATAAAGAGCAGTACTCTGTGAGTCATCAAGTCATCTCAGTGCGTCAGCATATGAAGATCTCTTCAGCGTTTTTAGTGAGTTTACATCATCTTGTTGAACTGAGAACAATTTCCTGATATGGCAAGCAAAGGCTCTCATTTGTAACAGTTACAGTTTTGTAACAGTTCTTATACCCTACCTCATTTACATAACTCTCTAAAAATTCATTTACTGTACTCTCTCATTTTATCTGCCTTGAAAATCAAGATGAACACGAATTGTTATTTGTCACTGTTATAGAGATACAGTGACTCTGCCATGTTACCTTGTGTCTGATTTTGATTTAGTTGAAACCTTATTTTATTTGTTTTTTTATGTTTAAACTGCCGTAAAGATTCATTTTTCACAAAGAATATTAAAAATATTATATACATATATATATATAT
>CM076655.1:8384505-8405687 GCA_038496675.1 Rachycentron canadum
ATATATATATATATATATATATATATATATATGTGTGTGTGTGTGTGTGTCACATATATCATATATATCTCATATTTTGCTATGTGCTGTTACACTTGTTTTAACATGAGTTAACATTAGTTCATTAGCCCGTGTGTAAAAATTAATTGCTGTGGGAACTAAATCTTACATTTCACATTCCAAATATCTCAAAATAATATAATAGTACAAAATGCTTAATAAAATATTAGCCTAATTTTAGCATAATTTTCTTAGTAGAATTAACACCAATGCAGTGGGATTATAAATTTCGAAATTTAAGTATATGCTAGTAGCTGATAGTGATGAGGCAGAGACAGAACTGCTGTCCTCTGCATGTAGCAGAGCATGATGCTATGACGCATTTTGGAAAACTGAAGGTATTACATTTAAATAATTTTTTTCTTTTAAACAATCTAGTTCTCAAAAGAAAATGCTAGAATAGAATATAAAAGATGAATGAAAAAATAAGACTCTCACCTGCACGAGGAAGAAAAGAAAATTTTCTGATACTCCCCTCTCTCAAAATCATTTGTCATAGTGACATCAAAACACAACATATTTTTACACAATGCTACAGCAAATTCAATAAATCCAGTTCTAAATCCTGAAACAACATTACTCCTTGATTTTTAACATAAAATCTGTTCAACCAGAGTTTGTTGCTTTCTGTAGATCTTCAGTGAGCTCAACATTTAAAAAGGTCCTCAGACTGTTTCTGTGACCCTCTCTGTGTAATAGCTTTCTCTGGATGACTAGTAGACTAGATGGCCTCAAGCTCTTCAGTGGACTAAACCTGTTATGATGTAATGCTTTTACCACTTCCCCTTGAGACTTGACTTTTAAAGAGTTCAAGGCAGTGGCCTCTCAAGTATAAAGTATTAAGTTCTAGTTTATGTTACAGAGTTATAATTGGCTACAAAGAGACTACACTGCAGTGCTGTACAGTATGTCAGTGGATGCTAGTTCCCAGTGTGCTGTGGGCCACCTAGAGATTTCTAGATTTCAAGTACATAATTTATAAATATATGAGAGTACATTCAGGTACCATGGTGTCACAACCAAGTTATGTCTGTCCATTTCTTACGTCAGTTCCTGTTTTATTTTGAAAGACTCACCTCTTGTCTCTTTCCAGATCACCCACTTCCTGCCCTCTTGTGTTTCCCGCCTGTTTGACTACCTGCTCCTCCCCTAATGGATTTCACCTCTGTCTCATTATCTCCCCTCCCTTTGAGTATATAGTCCATGTGTTTATTCCCCTCAGCGCCAGTTATTCTTGTTCCGATAGGTCAAGAGTTCCAGCGTCTTTGTGAGTTTTTGGTCTAAAAGATTTGACCCTACGTGTTTTTGGCATCTTGTTGCCCTTGCCTACTTTTGATTTCCTGGTGTTTCGATCACAGCCTGACTGTGTATCTTGGATTTAATAAATATTGCTGTTTTTGGAACCTACTGAGTTGCGCATCTGAGTCCTTTGTTCCAGAGCTGTGATACATGGCCAGACTTACATGGGTTGAATAATCAGAAACTGTAGCTTTTTTGTTGAACATTAGTTCAGAGTGACACTGAACAGACTCTAGTTTATTAACTTTTTCTAACAGCTAAGATGCAAAACTCTTTAAGTACTCAATATGCAGTGTTTCTCACTCTAATTTCTACTGTATGGATGTATGTATAGAGATACAGTATTTCAAAGCAGCAACTCCTCAAAATTAAATATCAGAAATATTTAGTTGCTATTGCCCTTTTAGAATGACACATTTTCTGATTCAATGCTAATTTACTGGCCGAGAGATTTTTATCTGTGCTTTTCCAAACCAATATAAATCGCCCACAACTAAAAAATAAATTTGTTTTATGTGAAAGTGCTGTGGTTTGGTTATAGGTGTAGATACAAAAGTTGGTTAGGTTGAAGGAAATCATTAGGTCAGGTTAAATAAACACTTAAGGTAGAGCAAACAATAGCTCTGAGCCAATTCAGGGGTCACATCCTTCAGAGGCTTCATTTGAAGACCATAGCGTCACAGCAGTGTCGCTAGGCTGTCCTATTATGAATCCTCCTTTATATGCGGCCAACAAAGGTTTCGACAGAGACCATGCGGCTTACACTTTTAAATCCAATTATTGGGGTTTAGGGACACACCTTATGTGCTGAGACTGTTCAAGCATTTACAAATAACATCAATGTCAACCATCAAAGAAAGCGGTAGACAAAGAGAAGCAGGAGAGCTACTGAAATAATCTGCAGTCCAATATCAGTCAAACTAAAGTAAAGTTTAATGTTGGCAACACTCAAAGTAACTGTATTTCTAAAATCAGGTAAAGGTTAAACTGAATGTTTGTTATCAAAAGCATTTTTTGATCACTCCAAATTATAATTGCAAATTATCAGCAGCTGGATGTGGCTGCCTTCTACACTGCAGAGCTTTGTTGAAAGTACAGTGTGAATAATAGTCATTTTCTCAGCACAGAGTATCTAAGTGGTGGTGGTGCGGGGGTGTATTTTGGGCTCTGTTTGACATTAAAAGAGAAATCGGGCAGTGAGTGCAGTGGAAAGACATAGTTAGTTACAGATGTTCATGGGTGCTGATGTAAACTCCTTATGCTGGTCATTGGGTACATTTGTGTGATGAAGGACAAATCCCAGAGCTGAGATGAGCGGGTTGTAAAAGACACTATCAGGCATGTACTTAGGCAACATAAGACTCAAATAAAAGGGTAGAAAACATTTACAATAAATATATCGTATAGAGTGCTGGACAGTTAATTTGTGTTGAAATACATAGGGAGAATGACTTCCTCTTTTCCCTCTTTGTTTGCTCTGCATGAAACATTAGAGCTCTGCCAGCTGGACAAAAACTGCTTTTGAGAAAAAAGCAAAGGCAGAGTCTTTTGTTGGTAAAAATCAATAAAAACAATAACCATACAGTTGTTTTATATTGGACCATGACTGATAATATAATCTTCTAAAACAAACCTTTTTGATGATGTAATGTCTTTTCTAAGTGCACTAAACGATTAGCTGACATTGCTATGAACAGGTGATGTGACGCAATAGTGTATAGTGGGAGTGTCCTACATATCCTACCTTTAAATCACATTTGAAACACTTTAGTCAAACTAGATGCATGATCATTTTTAATGTCTTTTTATGTGTGTACTTATGTGTTTGTATGCATAAGTATTAGTTTTATGTTACCTGTCAAGGGACTATGGGTGTGAATTTGCATTTTTGCTACACTCCAGCATGTTTACAACATATATTTTACTGTTGTTCATGAACCCTATCAAATAAATAAATAAATGAAATAATACAGAATGTATTGCATGTCAGTGTAATGTTTTAGAAATGGATTTATTTGTCCAGTTTTGTCAAGAGGATCCATGGATAATTGTTATTGTTGGATTATTGGTCTGGTTCAATAGTTTAATAGGTTATTTGTTGTATTAAGCTTTGAGATTCTCTTGTAGTAATGAAGGCTACAAGGAGCGAACGCTTGGCTTGCTTATCAGGTAAATGTGTGGTCTTCAGTGTGTTGAGTTTTTCTGAAAATTTAAAGGTATAGTCTATTTATGCCTTTAAATAGACTATTTAAAGGCATAGTCTATGCATATGCCTTTACTATGGCATATGCATAGGCATATGCCATAGTAAAGGCATAGTTTAAAGGCATACGATTCCAATTTCAAACATTTGTGAGAGTCACAAGAGACAGATTTACATCCTGACTTTTAGGCCTTATATTTGGATAAAGCTCCAAAACAGCAGGATTTTACATTTGTAATGTATATCAATCTGTAATAAGTAGTGTAGAAAGCCTTAAAAGCCTATGTGAGTGTTATATTGCAATGCAATATATCATTAGATTATTATTGATGCAACACTCTTGTTGCCAAAGTTTCTATAACAATGTGTCAAATGTTTCAGCAAAGTATCAAAAAAACAGCACAGTACATCAGTAAATGAGCTGATTTTTGGTTTGAACATATTTCAGGCTGCAAGCCAAACTGTCCTGCTGTTAACATGGATGCTGGTTATTTGTTTTGAATTCAAATGCAAAGAGTTTATTAAGACTGTAGTCCTTTGTCTCACGAGATCATTTTGTTTACAATTTGAAATGTCTCTCAGGATTCTAAGAATGGATGTGAAATCTGATATTTTTGTCCCAAATCTACAGTTTGAATATTCAGATCTTAAACCTCAAGCTGTTTTGCTGCGTTGTGTTTAGACACAAACAAGCACAGCACAAACTCAAAGGCCTGTAGGGGACATTGCCACATAATTTATTAATCCATCCAACTCCAACCTAGCCATATTTTAATTTCTCAAAATCTTGAATTTGTGGGAAGTTCAAAATCCAGCAAGCTGTTATTTGTTGTTTGACTTGTTGTTTGTTGAAGAATATCCTGTTGAGTGATTCATTGTACGCCTCACAGCAGCTACACTTCCATCAGTCCATATTAAAATGATGTGTTTATTTTGATTCTCTGTGCACCAGCAAAACCATCCCTGACTGAGCAAAAATTAAAAGATAGGTCGCAAAAAATACTTAAATAATTTTATTATAAAGTTAGGTGCATTGTTGGGACAGCTGGAGCTGAAAATTATCTTGGTCATTTGGATAATTTCAAAGACAAGCATGTGTCAGGTCTCTCAAGCCTGCAACCAATTTTACCTTAGCTCTGAGATGTGCAGGGAATTAGAAATTGGTAATCATCCAACAAGCCCTCATCAGCACCACCACAGACTCTCTCATACACACAAGACTGGATCATTATTCTGAGAAAAGAGTACATTAATTAGATGCCCACCTTCCTATTCACCGTTCTCCTTTAGGCCTATTTATTCCCTCTGTATTCATTAGGTAATCATGTATGATTGTCCTGGGGTGTAAACATCAAGCTGAAAAGTAAATCATCATAATGAGCCCAGTAAGGTCTGTGCACCTGGCCCCAGGGGAAAAATAGTATATCTTCTGTACATTAGTGTTGAATATTATTTAAGTTATTCCTGTAAGTAGAATGTATTTAAAAGGGCTAATGGAGCGAGCACAAGTTTAAAAGAGATAATGGTCAGGTGGCTGTATCTATCTGATTTGTGCTGCTGGTAAGAAAAAGTATATAAAATAATGTCAAGCCAACTTTGCCAGCTGAGGGAATGTTTGACATTTCCGTTCCACCAGTAAATGGGATTTACACCCAGAGGACGAGTTTTTGACATTGTTGGAAGCTTGTGTAAAGCACCGGTGGTCCCCAAGGAGTAACAATCGCACCACAGCTGCAGCAGTGGAGGGGAGAAGGACACAGAGGACATAATGTTTTCAACCTTATCTTGTATGTCTGTTTACCAGTTAGTTTACAGGGATATCTCCAAAACTACAGATTTTAACTTTGGACACCATTGGTTCAGACCACTTCATGTTTTGGCTCATAACTCCTGAGCTGAACATAGTGCTGATAACTTGCTCTAAAGCATTTTTAAAAAATGTTTTAATCACAAATCCACAGTGACCCTGAGAGCTCAACACACTAAAGCTCAAGTGCAAATAAATGCAAATAAACAAAAAACAAATTCAGCAAACTCAGAAAACATCTTTATCAATTTAATAACACGTGCTGCATATACGCAATGCAACCAAATACACAAACGCGCTCGGGCCACCATACAACTCCTTTATCAAACTTCAACTATTTTAGATCATTTGTACTTTTTTTTTTTTTTTTTTTACAAGACGCATATTTTACCATTAGCTGTTGCCAATTATTTCACATGTCCTGCAATAAATCTTAAAACAGTCTGGGCAACAGTCAAGTATTAGATGAGATATACTTGTCAACTGTACACAATCCTGCACAATTAATCACATTGTAGCATGAAAAGGGACAGGTAGAAAGCTTTAAACATCACGCTTATATATCATCAACATCATCACCAAAAAGTTTATATCGTGAAGGAAGGATCTACACAACATTCAAGTCAGATCCTTCACCATGTTCACTTTATGTACTTTTACTGATGAAGCTTAATACTAAAACATTTTAAACATGGATTGACACATCTTGAATAATGCCTTGTAGTTAAAATCATGACAATAATGAAGTTATATCGGGAACTTGTGACATTTGTAGAATCCAGTGACAGTGCCATACTTTGTGAGACACAGTATCAACATTGTCCTCTTAATAAACTAAATTTCAGTGATATGACCTGCTTCTCCTCATAACTCCCTCAAATGAAGTCCACTCTCTCTCTCTCTCTCTCTCTCTCGTTCTGTGATTTCCACTGATGTTTGTGGTGCCTATAGACCTGTCAACCGCTCACTCCCACAGAGAGCAAAAACTGGCTGCAGAGAACAACCCCTGGAGAGTAACTATCTTAATTAGCAAGTATTTCTTTTTCCAAAGCGAAACATGGCACAGCAGAGGCCACAGAGAGAAAAGGCCAACCTGCAGCTTTCCATTAAAACCTTAACCGGGTTGGGAGCTAACAAGAACATCTAACAGTGGGGTGATCAAAGGTAGAGCACACAAATCGATGTGTACTGTACATGTGTGAGCACACACTTATTGTACAAATGTTTGTACAGGTGTGGACTGGCACACACACATAAGGTACAGTAAGGCTTGCATTAAATTGGAACCATTAACACTTGAAAAACATCTAAGCCACAGAGATGCCACTAAGCCTTGACACTCCAGCAGGTTTATTGTGGCTATCCAAATTCAAATAGTTTCCGCTTTTTTTCATTCACACCATCCAGCAGTTCCATTGGCCATAGCCACATGTTAGTCTTGTCTAGTAGCAGAAAGAGCAAAAGAACCTGCTCTTATAACCACAGAGCCTTGGAAGGCATTAGGATGCATATTGACAATACAGGACCCTGGGCAATTACAGGCCTTATCTTCCTGCCTGACAAACACTCTGCTTCATTATAGGCTTTTAGCTGACACCTTACCTCAGCCTTCCCCATTGAATCATCACGGTTAATGCAGAAAATGAAACGGCTAAGAGGTTTGTTAAATATATCTGAATTGTTTAACTATAATTTCCCTCCTTAATAGTCCTTTTAAAGCTTCCATTAGTGAGCAGATGCAGTGAATAACAATTGAAGAAAGGACACGGATGTGGGGGGGGTAGGTAAAGCGCAAACTTCTAAAGGAAAGTAGTATACATGGTGGTTTTGAAATTCTTTCAAGCATGTTACAAACTCTAGAAATAAAGTGGGGGCTCTTTCCAGTCTAATTATATGAGGAAAAAAATGATAATAGAGATTACAGATTTGATATTTACAGATTTTTTTAAATATATTTACACACATCATGGACCTACCTTCAGCAGTAGTTAGCAGTACTGAAACAGTTAAAAATCATAAAAGAAATGGTAAAATTGGATGTTTAATTTTTGGCTGTAGATACTTAGACTTGATGGGAAAACACTTTTATATATGAGGGTATTAAGGGGTGCTTGTTTTTTTTACTCAGGGTGCCCCATGTGGGTCTTTTGTAATTACATTGTCCTTTGGCAGACTTACCAGGGTGTTTACTCAAATGTCTTTATTAAGCAGTTATTGTCCATGGGTCTGAAATCTCTTCAGGATGCAGTTTACTAAATGATGAATGTGAGCGTGCTGATTAAAACCTCAAGCCCACTGAGGTTGTGTGAATGTGATAATGCGCAACTTCTGACAGTGGCAACGATGGGTAATGTTTTCATATGTGCCTCAGCTATGTTTACTTTGTTTATCTAATGAGTCGAAGGACTAAACATCAGTCCATCTCACTACTCACCCCCCCCCCTTAAAATTTAATGTTCACACCCAAGGGCTAATGAGCTCTAATTAGTGATGATAGCTAAATGTACCTGTCATGAGGCATCTTGTGATGTTTCCATAGTAACACAGCAGGTGCCAGCCTTGTGGGTGTAGTGTTGATACGTGGCTGTTGTGTACAATATGCTATACATTAATTAATTATGACACTCACAATCTCAGATTTTCAGAGGTAATAATATACTCCCAACTTTAGTTTTTTTCATTTGATATATATGTTCACACCCTAACTGACCTGATTTGAGATTAAAGGCAGAGATGGGCAGCAATGGTTGTTTTCAGGTGTGTATGATATGACCAATCTTCTAAAAGGGTAGAGTCCAGGATGGCCTCAGAAATAACCTTAGTGGAGCGATGTGAAGCAGGAGGCAGAGAAGAGACAGTACAGACAGACACAGTTTGCACTAGACAAAAAAGCTATACAGTATGTGTCTAGGGAGAGGAAAGGGTGGAGAATGCAAAGTGTTATGCAAGAAAAATGTCTGAATGTGATGTACGAAGGGTTTACTTTACTTTACATCTACACAATTCAGATGATGGATGGAGGGCAGAGGGATAAGGGAGATGACTAAGGAGAAAAATAAGCATCATTTATTTCTGCTGAAGAAACCAGCAGGAAAAAGGAATGAGATGATGGCACAGAAAGGGTAGGCGTCTTATTAGCACAATGATGTTGATTAATTCATGGCACCAGGTGGTGAAAGGGCCTGACTATCTGACTGGCAAATCACCAGCTAACCTGGCAAGACATTCAACGATCCTCTGGCTGAACCTCAAACAAGTTCACAGTTCACTTGACCTAAACAAATGTTTTCTCAGAAAACAAAAACATCAGTCAGACCAACAAAGACGTCTGACGAGGTTATTGAAGAACAATGCGGCTGAAGCGTCATCATTATTATACAATCATCATGCGTTAAATGATCAAATGATTGTTCTCCATACTCCACCTCTGTAAAGGATCGAGATGTATTGGGTGCTTAAGTCAATATAATATGTCTATGTAGGGAATCAGTTTCCAAATTCACCTGGAGACCTATAGTGGGAAAAGAGTATTACTATGAATATATAGTAACAACAGGAATCCTTTACAATCCATCAATAAAACCAGAGTCTGTATGTTAGAGAGTCAAAGAACATGGTGTCAACATGAATACAAATAAGTGACAATGGTTATTTGCTCCAGTGTTGAGGGAAATGTATTGACACAATTGATTGTTATTCCATGTGTGACTATAACCACCAGCTACATTTCATCAACATCTCTATATCTAGACAACAGCAGTAATAACCCTGATGCATCTGGAATGACTCATAAATGTGAGATAGATGGAAAAATTCATAATGATTTTATTTATTTTAAAACAAAAAAAGAGGAAAAAAGAAAATGTAAATGGTCATGTCATTGGTACAGAAACATGTCACTGATACAGAAACATAAAATATGTTATAATTTCATGGGCAATAATCAGTGTAGCAGCTTGGAAGATACAGAGTTGTTCAGGATCAGTGTTTTATTGCGTTCACTCTCTAATTTCAATGTAATGATATTATATACAACACCATACAAAAAACAAATAAAAAATTCAACAATCCTTACTATAGTCAACATTTTTACAATAACAGTGACCATGTGAACACAATGAGGCAAAGTGAACGTACTCCCTCATACTGATGAATCTGCAGGGTAGATGTACCTTCCCTCAGCTTTACACTGCTTTATGGTCAGTTTCAACTTAAACTTAAAAAGTAGCAGTATGAGTCAAAATTGTTTTTCTATACTGCACAGTTTTCAGACACAATTGGAAAAAACAAACAAAAAAAAAAAATAATAATTTAATGATGCTCAACTTGTTTACATGGCCTCCAAGTGGCCAAAAAAGAAAAATCTGTTATTGCAGGTTTGAGGCTTTATGAAATTTTTACTACTGATGAATTTTCTCTGTCTTACACTATCTGCCATTTTGCACTTGAATCAGTAACTGTAGATTAGTAAGTGCAACTTAGTTTATAGACATGAATAATGAGGTCAACACGTCAACAGTGTACTCACATTTTCATAAATCTTTGAATTGTTGTTGTTTTTGTTAACCCCCACCCCCCTCCCCGTCAACACTTCCACCCAGTCTTTCCACTCTTTTTCCCAGCACTGTAAGTGCTCTTTTGACTGTTGCAACTAAAAAAAGGTCCAGTGTCTCTGAGCAAACAATGTCCACAGCAGTTGGAGAGTCAAACAGGGTGCTGGCATGAGCAGCTGGTAGTGAAACGCTTACCCTAACTATGACAGAAACCACCACCAGGCCTTGTAGGTGCTAATTAATTTCCTCCTACTTTTATGTCAGATCTGATTCTTATCTTTTTTTGTTTTTTTTTGACATGTAAAAAAAATCCTCCTGGGTCAGTTGTAAGAAGCAGTGGGAGACAATTATATATGAGTCCTCCTGGTTCCAGTGAGTCTCCAACTCCTGCCTCCTGTGATCAAAGCTGCAGGCTGCCTGTCTCTGAAACATATCATCTGTGCAATTATGAAATGAATGTGGATGTCATTAAGCCCATTAAAACTGGAACACTGCACTTGGCAAGAGTGAGGAATTTCAGTCTGTCTGTCTTTAGAAAAGTGTGGTGAAATATCAAATTACAGCATGTTTCAGTGATTGGAGTGTCATTAGTAAGTTCAATATCATATCACAAGACTTAAACTACTTTAAATCAGTGCAATATTAGTGTAACTTGGATGCCCAAAACACCACATAATGACGGTATCATAGAGAGAGATTCCTAATTTAAACATTGAGTGCTGAGTTTGGGCAAACAACAATTAAAATACAGACAAATATAATAACAGTATAACCAAAATACATATGGAGATAAGTGGGCAGATATTTTGATTATAAGATACCTAAGATATCTGGATCTGGACAAAGTACTAGATGCCAATTAATCTCTGTTATGTTCATCATTACTGTCACAGCAAGAATTAACAAAGACTTGACATCATCTTATGTTTGAGTCACTATAGAGATCAGACATTAAGAAACAATAAATTTCAACTTCAAATGACACCTTTGCTGACCAGCTACAGCCAAACCTGAAAGGCAATAGGAGGAAGACCTGCACACTGTAACCAGCTCATTAGTTTACTTGTCCTCACACAAACAGACATGCATCAACATGTGCCACACATTCCTGACAATGGATTTGTGTTTGTTGATTAAAAACCTGGAAGTGCACATGTATGCCTGGTTCTGCTGGTGGAACACAAAACACAAACAATACAAAAAACACACTCATCATAAAAATGCTTTGGAGGCTACACAGGGTACCTTTAATGTTTTGACATTATTAATAGACATTACATTGGTATTGTTTGTCACTGTAGGGTAGAGAATGTTTTTATATTATTATTATTAGTAGTAGTAGTAATATTAATAATATTCATCATCATCATCATCATTATCATCATATATTTTTTTTGCTCCAACAATGTGTACAACAATGTATTTTAGCATTGGGTTTATGTAAATCAGGGGAGAGGATGACAATATCCAGTGTTGCAACAAATGTGCACAATATCAGAGCAAACAGAAAATGTGACCTCTAATCTAAATACCATTTACTAGTTTTATTTTATTATTATTTATTATTATAGTTATTAGCAGTCAATGTAAGAGTGATATTGAAATGTTCCATGAACAGAGGAAATACAATTTGAATTAGATTTTCAGCAAAACAAGTGAGTCATGTAAATGTGATCTTAATAACAATTCTTGTCCCTTTTCAGACTCTTTCTACCTTGCACGTCTTTCTCTGTGTTGCTGCTGTACCACAGCAATAAATTCATGTTCAGCTCTACAGTACATGGATGAAACAAACAGTCAACCGACTAAATACACACAATTTCTCTGGTGTTATCATCACACTGGGCACCTCTAACTATTAATTGTCCATTTTCATGTTTCATTTCAAATCTGCAGCATCAGGAAGCAAAACATCACACTGTTACATCATGTTTCACACCTTTCAACTGCCCTGTAGTACATTATCATACACATGTCATTAACAGACTTCCATCCAATTTTGCTTCAATACTGTTCTGTAGAGTTCTGTAACAGATAGCCAGTGATTCAGTCAGCATCAACTGAGCTTTGACTTCATTTGTCTTTTTGTGTCTTTCAACAGGTACACACTCCACCAACCAGACGCCTCAGAGCGTGTGTGTGTGCATGTGTGTGTGTTTGTGGGAGATCCCTGCTTAAAAAAAGATCCTCCTGTGCACCAGTCAGCATTCAGAGATCGTGAGTACACTTCCACCTTCTCCCTTTGCGTTTTCTGAATTAAAACTGCACATGGATCCTACAGGATCCCTGTGCTAATATCACACTGTGAGATCGTTTATTTAGTAGAAAAGCTAAACCCAGTTCAAAGCTAAACGGACTATTAGACAGAACATTAATCATATGAATAAAGCTTTCAAACTCCTCTTTGAGTTTGATCTAACAAAAGCATATTAAACCTAATCTTAAAAGGATTAAATGCTAAATCCTTTATCAATGTGAGCCATAGGCAAAAGCTATAGAGTTTTTCTCAAATGCATAACCGCTTTTCTCATTGACTGATCATTCTGCTTTAATAAGCTATCTAAAACGAGTCATGTATAATTTCTCTCATTGCTGTACCCACTAACTTTCTCAGTCTCTACATCTTCCTCTTTACCACCAAGAAACATAACTTATATCCTGTTAAAGGTTATGATTCCTGTTTAGGTGGGAAGCCTCTGTTGTCATGATATTGCAGTCCAGGTGTGTGTGTGTGTGTGTGTGTGTGTGTATGTATGTGTGTCCTCTGCAGCTTTTTGCTCACATCTGCAATTCTGCATTGATTCCATGCCAGTGAGCAGAAAGCTGATGCAGAGTGGTGGGTTCTCTGTTAGAGCCAGGTACATCAGCCAGTGGCTATTGCCATAACAGGATGTGTGTGAGGGAGTTTAATAATGCTGCAGGGTAAATGACTGCAGTCAGTATAGTAATCACATTTGCTGCAGTCATACGCAATTGTGTGGAAAAGTACTGTGTATACTATTAATACACAATTACGATTGTTCATGTTTTTCAGTTTTGGAAACATTCATTCTTTGTTGTATTATTAACACATTGTGAAACAGACACTGCATTTCACAAAAAGGAAATCTCAACAATTGGAAGCTTTAGTTAATTAGCATATGAAACACAATGTTCTCAAACATCAAAAACATGTTGTTTATCCCTACAGCGCTTTGGGATTATAATCAACTCACAAGCCCACTTATTGTCTCAGAGAGGTGGCCACTTATGCTTGTTAGGACCTCCTCTGTGCTGAATCACTGCCACATGCTCTATCACCTTGCTTTTTCCACAAATGAATATGTGTCTGTGTCAGTGAGGACCAAAGTGAAAAAGTCTGCTGTGTGTTTCCATTTCAGCTGGGGAAGGGTAGCATGCTGAGCTGATATTAACACCATCTCGGGGGAGACGTTAAGATTGTAAACTCACTGTCAAAAATCAGAACATTTGCAGTCCCAATGCAACACCGCTGGATGTATTTGTAAAAATGTCATGTTGTCTCTTGCTGCTGCAGAGTTCATTTTAGCTGTCGCATAGACTGCAGTGTCTCAAGCATTCTGATTGTCTTGTGTGGACTTGAGCTAAATGCTAATCAAAGAACGCTAACATCCTCACAATGATGTTTAGCACCATCTTGGTTCATCGAGTTAGCATGCTAACATTTGCAAATTAGCATTACATTTTGAAAGTGCAGCTGGTGTTTGGACAAAATATAAAACTTCATGGCAATCCAGGTGTTGATATTTTAGTCCTGTATGATATTTTAGTCTGGACCAAAGCAGTGACTTGACTGACAGGCACACCGATCCACCCATACACTAGCATGGCCAAAAAGTCCCATCTAAATGCAAAGTAAATATTAACTATTTTTCCCGTAGCTTCACAGTTGTATATTGTTGCAGCAAACAAATAAAATGCTCTTCCCAAATATCTCAGTTTTACCTGTGGAGGAGAGAAGCCAGAGTCCTTCACCACTTCAGAGAGATTTGAGCTGTGCTGAGTGGAGACCTGGTGTGTCTCGGATAGACAATATAGAAGCAGCACAAAAAATGGTCTTTGATCTGCCAAGGGGGATAAAAACAGCGACATGGACATATGGAAGGGGCTGCTATCACAGGCAAAGAGAAGGAGAGTTTGTTTTTTACCCGCATCTCTGTGTGTGGTCTGCATAATAATCATTTTGCTGAAAGATTCCTATGTGATCTGTTGCCTGACCTTTAATTATTTCTGAGTGCATCTGAACATATGCTGGTGGAGAGGAATAGCACAGACTGACAGATCAGGTAGTGATTAAGCCTGAGGTACAGATAAACCACTGTTATATGATCAGAAGCACTTTACAGACACTTAATAATATGCAAATGTAACTAAGCTGGAATTTATTGGACTCTCACCTTACACTTTCTGCATCTCATTTATTCCTAAATTATTCATAGGCTGATGCTGATTCTGGGATCAATGCGAGATTTACCTGCAAAAATCCCTCAAAGATTTAGTAATATGAGAAACAGCAGCTAACCAGGAGACCACAGAGACATTGAACCATTTGAAGCAGCCAGAGGCAGGTTAGAGACTTTCTCTGAGGCTGTAGCCTGTATCAAATCTTTTCCAAAGAGTTTCATCAAAGATAGATGTATTTTAATACGATGAAGCCATTTAACACTGAGTCTCAGTCTCAAATAGCAATACCCCCTGGTTAAGAGGTCCCTTTTACTCTTTTGCTGTTCCCAATATGGGAGCTGACCTGATTCAATAGTTGTATTGATCAAATTGATTGAATAACAGTCTGCCATTTGACTTTATACTGTGGAGACTTCTCCGTAGGACAAGTTGAGCTCTGCTACAGAAACCCCTGCACATTCCCCCTGGAGCGTCACCGACTCCAGACACCCTGTTCAAAGTCGTTAGAGCCAACATCAGTCAGAGAAACCCATCAAAGGTCAGGCTGGATTTCCTAGTGGGGAGCATTTCCCAGTTCAAAACCAGCAGACTGATCCTCAGTGTCTGGTAGATTCCCCTTATCTAGACACCGTGACCCTTGTTCGCTTCATCCCTGTCCTCACTGTGCATCTTAACATTTACTTTTGCTTTCTTCAACTACTCTATCTCTACTTTTCCTTCCCTCAGTTTGCTGTATACAGTGGATACGACTTGTTTTTTTGTTCTTCTCTTCTGCTCCTTGTAGATGAACACTCTGTGATGGTGAGCTAACAGAAACCATCAAACACAGTGGATTTTCTTATCTCTGGCCTCTTGAGCTGAGAAGCTGAGGCCCCTCGGTTGTCTTTCTTCTCTTGTTCAGAGATGCACCAGCGTCTTTGGGGGAGCTAACACAGCCAAGCTTGTGCCAGCATGCTGATATCAAGAACCGTGGTAAATATTGAAGTAGAGATCAGTGCTGCTAATCACCGCTGGCAAAACTGTGAAATTGCAATCAGGCATTCACAGGTAGACCTTTTTTTCCCTCTCTTTGAAAAGTTGACTGAATTTTATGCCAGGTCTTATTCTGAAATCCCTTTTTTTCTTTTTTTTTTCTTGATGGGCACTTTATGTGCAGTAGATAAGATAGGATGTGTGTGATGACACTGCTTACTGTGTGTGTGTGCCTCTGTGAGTCTTACAAGTGTACATCAGTGTATGTGTGTGATCTCCAGTCTAATCAACATGGTACTTGTCTCCTGTCACAACACTGTCTGGCAATGAGCGGTTCTGTCACATTGGATGACACACCACTCCAATTAATCACAGAGAAGGACCACTAATGAAGTCATTATGTATTCTGAGAGTTTCATCTAGATATCCACATTTCCCACTAAAGAAATGACTGAAACAGAAATACACGTAAAAGGCTTAAAGGCATTGTGGTAATGGATTAGCAGAGATGGAGTTTGACAAGTGATATATAGCTCTCTACAGGAGGTGGTTAATGCAGAGCATCTGTAGTCCATCTCTGTAAGTGTTTATGTAATTTCCTTTCTTTTGCTACTACTCTGTTAATTTTGCTATTCCTTTTTGAATATTAGAGAAGCGGGTTTTGTTTTATCACCTTTTATGTTAATGGATCGAAGAACAAAGTGCTGGAACTCCTTCTACCCCAGAGAGAGCTACGTCCTTGTCAAAGTAAGATCTTTATCAGAAGCTCAGTTTTCAGTCAGACTGGATGTCAGAATGAAAGGCGGCTCCATGTAGCTGATGCTTGTTTTATTGTTACTTGGTTGTAAAGTTGTACATGTACATCCTCATGAACATTTCCAGACTGAAGGAGAAAATAATAAATTCTCTGTTATTTGACTGCACAGAGCCTGGGCTGCATCACACCAGGATGTGCTCTTTTTATAACTTTTAAAAACGGTTTCACCAATCACTCAAACTGTGTTATACCATTCCAAGTGAAATGGAACACATGATTAAGTGGCAACCATCAGCGAATTGATTTTCAGCAGCCCTTTGTGCTGTCATGTTATACTCTTGTGTGGCACCTTAATAATACAAACCTGAGATGAAATCCAAATGCAGTAAAATATGTTTTTTAGAAATCACGAATTGAATTTATTTGAAGATGTAATATTGAATTGTTGTATCAGACTATGTTGGATTGTTAAAATACAGTAGGGAGATTTCAGTGGGGGTGTATGAATATACAGTATGTACTGGAAGTACTGCCTAAGAACCAACATTTCACATTTTTTGAGAATCAGTCTCAAGAGAAGTGCTCCCTCAACTCATTAACTCATAACATTTAGGTCTTTAGCTCTTAAACAACCGTGTGTAGAATAAAATTAATTTCCTGGTCACTCTGAATATATTATGTCAACCTCTCTGAGCTCTCTCTCTCTGCTTTTGTCTGCCTATTTCAGTGTTTAAAAAGACACTGTTCCAGTCATACAATACCTCTCCAATGGATCATTCAAGAGATTTTAAATATCCAATATTGCAGTTCCGGTCTGTAGGTGTCATTTTCTGTCATGATAACTGATAAGGATCAAACTGCGCATGTCTACAGTTTTCATACTTTGCAGGAAGGTGGCAGACTTTTAATACATTGACTTCAACCAATCAAAACACAGATTTATAAGACTGGACTTTATCGGTCCTTAAAGGACAGTTTACATGTACTTTAATTATATTTCATTATATGAATCAACAAATATTTATCATGTGACAATACTGAGATTAAGAGGCAAATTCAGAAAAATCTGTAAATACAAAATGTGATGTCACAGTTTTCTGGGCATACGTGTCCTAATAATATTTATGTATGTAATATGTAGTTTTCTTAAACCCAGGATTTACAATAAATTATATTGGTCTCCAGAATGATCAGAATAAATGATTTTCAAGGTGCAGAAACAGTTTGTATTTTTTAGCTTTTTAAAACATCCAGGGAGACCACCATTGGAAGAAATACAGTTCTGTTTTTAGAAAATTCTCTAAGACTGTTGATCCAGTAATCTCCAAAACTGGCATGCAGCATATTTGTAAACCCAAGACTAAAAGTCATGAAAAGACTGTTGCAGCTAGGGCAACAAAATGAGATTTAACTTCAGAAAAGAAAGTTAAATCTTTAAAATACTTGACATGATTGGTCATTTTGTAATCCGTTATGAGCAGGCTATTTTTAAACAATGTAAATGCCAGTATGGTAATGATCTGTGTAACCTTTCTTAATTCAATATCTTAAGGAAATCTGTCAAATCAAAATGCTGTAACACTAAGTTGAAATAAAGCACCACAATGCTCTGCTAATCCACAGTTCCCATGGTGCTCAGACCTGCCAAATGTCATTTTCAGGCTATGCTTTATGTAACTCCTCTGAAATTAGCAGCCTGACAGCTGGCAGGCACACCCGCACACCTGCCTGCATCTGCATGCACATAAGCACAGACAGCGAGAGAAGGGAGCGATGTGTAGAGACAAAAAATGAATGGAAGCCAAATGATCATGGACACACACATAAATATAAACACACACTGTTACCACTTTTCTCTTTAAATCAATCATGATGTTATTTCTTGAGTGATTCTATGTGACAGGTTCTTTGATAAGATGAGGAGAGCACTAACAGTCTTCCACACACTACGCTTACCTGTGTACATCAGTGTGTGCATGGACATGTTGAGAACTAAATAAATACGATTTGTGTAAGCTTTGTATAAATGCTAGATCCCTCCAATAATTGGCTTTAGGGTTATTATGTATAGCAGGGTATTTGATGACAAACATTGAACTGATGCTGTAAGCCTCCAGGTATGTTCAGTTGGACAGTCAGATAAAGGGATGAGCAGGAGAAAAAGAGAGATACAGAGATGGAGTGAGAGAACGAGAGATAAAGAGAGAGAAAGAGCTTTTGAGAGTAAGAAAGAAAGAGTATGAGGATGATGTAGATGTAGCTCTACATGTAGATGTAGTCTCAGGGGTTTGTACAGCGTGTCCTCTTACTCATAACCTCTCTCCGTTCCTGAGCCCTCAGGCTTACAGCTGCTGCACTGTAGAGATGGTGTTTGCTTCTTGCTCCACAGGTTGCTATGGTGATCACTGACCTGAGGAATATGTAAATCACAACCAACTGTCCACAGGTATTTTAGACAAAAATATGAGATACAATTGTTTTTTTCTTGATGTTTGTTTTTTGTTTTTTTACAGACTGGATCAAATTAACTACTGATGAGTAAAAGGTTTTCATGTCATTGGTAGAGCAGATCAGAGATTCACAGAAGAATAACTGGCAACAATTTTGATATATGATTCACTGTAAAAATAATATAAATAATTTAGCTTCTCTAGTTTTTTACATACAGAAATGAAATATACGACATACTATATATGTGCCCATATGAAATTAAATATGTTAACTATAGGGGGATAACTAATACGTTGAACTAATAAATAATACCCATAGTAAATTTAGTATATGTACATATATTACAAATATATATATCTCATGCTGTGACCAGATATGTTAACAATTTAGTCTTGTTAACAATTCAGTCTATTAAGGCAACATAAAATACTATGCTGTATATAATATCAACATACTGATAGGTTGTATATAGGATATCTATTTCTAACATTTGTCTACATCTACATATTATTTATAATTTTTACAATGTGTTATACATGTACAAGTGTACATAGAAATTTTGTTCTTAATGTTTGAGTGAAATTTGTTCATGCTGTTTATCAACTGAGAAAACACATTTTCACAAGAGCCTCTTTTCTAAAACAGGTAAATAAATTCTCCCTCTTTCTATCTATTCCTGCTGCCTCTATATCACACCCAAGGATGTGTGATGTTATTGTGGGTGATGTGTTTTGTTTTTTGAGTGTGTGCATGTGTGTGCGTGTGCGTGCGTGTGTGTGTGTGTGTGTACGGTGCGTGTGCATGATGTGCTCTGGACCGTGATGAGCTGAGAGGAGGCAGCTCAATGATAAGAAACATATTGGTGCTCAGCACCTGCCTACCTGCTGTGTTGGGAAGTAGTGAAATACATTTAATTAAACTAGTTTAACTACAGTGCTTTGCTGGTAGTTCAGCTATAGTCATATGTGCATAGTAGTTAAATTCCGTTTGTTGCCAGTTAAGTACCAAAACAAAAAAAAATATTTTGGGCCATTAAAGAAAGGAAATAATTTTAATTTTAATTTTACTTCTCTACTGCAATTGAACCTATGATGACCAGCACCTTTCATTCTGACCACAGTAAAGGCATACCCAGGCAATGCATTTGCCAAGCAGTGCACACACTTCACCTGTCTGTAGTACCTGTGCAAAAGCTCTGCACTCACATAGCAACAACATCATGGATGGATCTCCAGAATCTCAGCATGAGGAAAAATCATCATGACCAAACTTAAGAAATTATTATATTCAAAACCAACACTGACATTCCAGCACTTTCTCAGGAATAGTGGGGTACTTTATTTTTTGGTATATGTTTTTCTGACTTGTGATCATGTAGACACTTGCAATAAATTCAATTCACTGGCACTTTTCTTATAACATGTATACACATTTAGTTCAAACTAAAGTAGTTTGAACTACTTTTTCTAAGTAGCTTCAGTTAACCAAACTAGATTTCTCAACTCTGTAGTTCAACTTCCAGTGTAAAGTAATTGGTAGCTTGCAAAGCTATGCTTTCAAAGTTACTTCCCCAACACTGCCTGCCTGCCTCCTAACTGACTGACTACACAAGCTGATTGCATGTGGAGTTCTTCACATTGTCACAGCAAAAGTCCCAAAACTGTAATGAGGAAATAAAGTGCAGTGTGCAGACTTTAAAGCTCGGGTCTGCCAATGAATACATTTCCTCCCAGCGTGTCGTCTGCAGAAATTAACCACATGAAACAAATTTAAGTTAAAGCAGAATTTTCATTATTTGTTGTTTTGACTTCAACATGAGATCAATCCTCAGGAAAGATGAGAAGTTAAAGCTTTGAAAAAAAAAGCAGCCATAACCTCAAAAACAAACCCCACAAGCCTCAGTATATTAGTGGCTGCAAAACAAAAAGCTGCAGTAATTTTGCTGACAGGTTAGCTTCTGTCAGTACAGTTATACATCTCACAGCTTGTACCTGTGCTATAATGGCTGTGCCATCTCCAATCATGTCTTTCCAAAACATCCAGTTCTATTCATGTTGACACAGCAAATATTTTGTGTCTTTTCTGTAGCTTGACCTTATTACCTTGAACGGTCCATAAGTACGTAATCCATCTTTCTAGCCCCTGTTTGGTTTGGTGTGTCTGCAGCTCAGTGGAACAGCAGAGGGAAGGTTGGAAATCATGTTCAGTACACAGCATCGCCAAACACAGCTGTTAATTATCTTAATGTTATCGGGCATTTGTTTGTCCTGGTTTCAGAGAGGAAGGCTTGAGAATGTGATTACACTCTCAC
The DNA here is from genome assembly GCA_038496675.1 of Rachycentron canadum. Lineage (NCBI taxonomy): Eukaryota > Metazoa > Chordata > Actinopteri > Carangiformes > Rachycentridae > Rachycentron > Rachycentron canadum. The sequence continues at coordinate 8,405,341 of CM076655.1, forward strand.
GTGAAAATACGTCTGGCACTGACACTGCAACCAACACCAACCAGTGTCTGACTTTATTAACTTTTAACTGTATTTCTAGCATATGTTTCTCCCTACAAAAGCCACGCATAAGGTAATTTATCTATCCAATCCTTGACTCCCCTGCAGTCACCCCCCCCACCCACACACATCCAAATACATGTAAACACACATTGTATTGCGCAAACCTCTCAGTGCCCCTGTCACAACACCACCACTTTGCAATCAACTTTGCTTTCTCAAACTTCACACACATGGTTAAGCACAGGCTATTACACTGTGCTGGAGAGGAGAGGAGAGGAGAGGAGAGAAGAGGAGAGGAGAGGAGA